>MKEJ01037492.1:0-12252 GCA_001753735.1 Embelia ribes
TTTCATACGAGGTCAGTCTCAACTGGTGATGCGATCATTTTTTCCTCTCTATCCAATCATTTTCTCAACTAGACCTATGATATTCGGTTCGGGTAATTCGGGTTCGGGTAATTCAACATTAATTTCAAATAATTTGGGTTCTGGAATTTCATATTTGTTTCGGGTAATTCTGGTTGGGTATTTCCCGAATTACCCGAATGATCTCCCCTATTCCACGTGAACTTGAACCATCATTGTAGATCACCGAAAAATAAATTAACAAGTAGTAAAGCATGTTACGAGAACGATATCCTTACTATCCATGATAATTGTACCGTCACAATTTTTCACATATAAGGAGAAAGAAATGAGAAGCTCTTATGAATGGATTTTTTTGCAAATGCCATGTTTGGGTGTATTTATATAGAGCTATCTTACCGGTAACTATTCTCATATCTAGTCGATGTGTAATAAATACATTAATTGTATTATAATCTACGGATGCAACAATTGAATCATAAATTGACAAAAAAACCAACAGCATAAAATAATATAAAAAAGGAAAGAGAATTCTCACTAATGTGTATAATCATGTAATTCACGCCTCTTTATATGGGCAAGATTTTAACAAATATGAAATAAAAAATCTTAAATAGTTAGGAATTAAATTATGACAAGGAAATTAAATCAATTAGAATCTAAATCTAATATTATTAAATCATATATAATTTAATGTTAACTCTCAAGGTGAACATAAATTTAATCAGTATGTCGAAGTTGGACATTAAAAGTTTTAATTTTTAACTTGCAATTTTCAAAGAACCGGAACCCTCCTTACCTGCAATTTCAATTTCATGGCCAACTTCAAAATCCCAACAGCTTTTCGTTTTATTTTTGCTGTAATTTTGGTTTTTTCTGAAATAATAAAGTATAATTTTTTGCCTAAATATGATTTTTAAATTAAAATATATATATTTTTTTACATCTCCAGTCAATTGCGATGCAGATTAATAACCCCATTCTACATTCAATCGAGGGGCGAAAGACAAATTTAAATAAATTTATCATGTCTACAATCAATTGAGTCAGGATATATTTTTGGGAAAAATCATTAATCGCGACTAATATCAATCTGAGTCGTGAAAAAGTGAAGACATGAAAAAAATTACTTGGAAAAGGAGTAGCAAGTCAATCCTTTTCTAAATAAAAAAAGAAAAACCAAAATAATTCTTCTTATATAAATCTGATGTAAAAATCTTAGAAGTCGATACTGAAATCCCTTGTTCTGTTAGATGAAACACTAAATCTCCAAATTTAAGGAAATATTGAAATTGAATCAAGTACGAGGGTTTTTACTAAAAATAATTTCCAATCAGATGACAGATTTAGGATTTAATAGGGATTAAAAAATAAAAATTCAAATATTAAATTAGTGAAATTATAAACAACGGGCTAGCAATAAAACAAGTTGCCGCATAAAAGGGTGCAATAAAAAGTATATAGATCATGCTCCATTTATAAATGAATTGGTGAAGCTAGGGACGAAATGTAAAATGAATTGAACGTCATGAAAAATCATAAAGGAGAGCTAAAACGCGATAATGTGTGAGCTAAAATTTAAAATTACATGTAAAAAAAGTTTACCAAAATAATGAGTTTGTTACCACTATTATGCTACATAGCACCATATAGCGCTAGTAGCCTGATATACCTTTTTTTAAAGTGTTAATTTTAATTTTAGTATCTAAATTATGGTGTTTATCTCACTTTTGTCTACATGCTTTAGTATTATGTATTTTTAATCTCTATATTTTACAAATTGTATATTTTTTATCCCTCAATTTAAAACTGTTAGTTTTCCGTTAATTATTATTAATTTACCATTTTAAGTCCATAACTTTTTGTATTTTACTTGTTTGGGCACTAAGTCAAGGATTGGGCTAACAAATCAAAGAGGAAATAAAGTTGGATTATATGTTTAACCTACTAGAAAATAATCCAAAATAGATAAGATACTGATCAAATCTTAAAACTCAAATATTATATTAATGTTATCATGTCTTAAAATAAATCTTGAACTTTAAATTGTTTAACAATTAAACAACAAACCTCAATTCATAAAATTAATTAACTAAAATACATCTCTCATGACCATTCAGTATTCTAATTTTCCAAATTTTCTTATGTTGCAAGTCGCAGACACTAAATTATCACATAAAACTAAATAGGAAGCTTGGGGACCAACAAAGCACAATATGTAAAGTTTTGGGACAAAAATAGCACAATAGGTAAAGTTTTGGGATTAAAAGTACATATTATTGAAGTATTGGGACAAAAATGGAACATACCTTATACTATAGTTTAGGACTAAAATTGAAATAAACCCTATTTTCTTTAACTTACTAGCATGGTAACATTATTCTTGTATGAAAACATTATTCTTGTATGAAATACTATTGAGGGACAAACATTTTGACAAAAAAAAATTATAAATATTTTAGGTGGTTGGAATTGAAGCGATCAACGGCTAAGATATATTAGAAAAAATAGAGAGAGAAAATGGAGAGAGATGATACATTCTAGCCGTTGATCGCTTCAGATCTAAAGGTTTAAAAAGTTTGTAAATTTTTTTGTCAAAACTTTTGTCCCATAATCTTTTCCCAGTGTTATTAATGTTGATTTGAGAAGAAAAAAAAAAAGGGGATTTATTTTTAGTCTTTCAAGTGTCACCCAAAAATGTCTACTCAAAGTTGCACCAATATTTGGTTGGGTAGATTATCTTTAATTTTGCGCAATTATTTGAGTGAAAAATATAGTCTTTCAGTTTCGTACGTAATAGATTTCAAAGGGAATTCATGAAGATTTTAGCTGTTTTACATTAATAATTTGCACGGAAAACGTGAGACATATTTTGAGAAGATGCGAAATAACGATACTAAACGCATTCCTACGATGTAATCTATTTTCCGCCCCTAAATTGTAAATCATGTAACTTAAAACTATAAAACAACCCTTAAATCCAATATAAAATTGGGTATGAACAATAGTAGATTCCTAGTTTAAGAAGTCATTGTAGCAAATCTTCAATTTTTTAGGTAATTAAATACTAGCATTTTAATACACTGGTGAAACCAAACCCTTAACTTTTAACTCCTAAAGTTTAGGATACAAACTAATTTAAGGGCAGTGATGTAACTAACACAAATGTCTCTGTATCCATGAATGCCCTTATGATACATATTAATCTTCAAATTTCCAGTGTTTTGGATAATTTATTTTTTTTTCCTTATTTAGTACTTAGCTGGATTTGGCAATGACTTCCATCGTTAACTTCTTTTTTCTTCTCCAATTCGGCCATTGTCGATCGCCATTTAAAGTAAGTACCGAACAATTCCTGCATTTCCTCGAGGGTCCTTCCCTGAGTCTCTGGAAAAAGGGTGTAAAAGAACACACACCCGATCATCGACACTCCCATGTAAAGGAAGAACGCCCCACCGATAGTGATGGCCTTGTAGAGTGAGATAAAAGTCATCGTCACCACTCCGCTTACAATGCGGTTTGTAGCCACCCCCAAACTCATACCTTGTGCCCGCAGTCTCAGCGGAAAGATCTCCGAGCTGTAGACCCACGCAATGGGGCCCATTCCGATCGAGAACGTGCCTACTGATGATAGGACGGAGAAAACAGCCACAGCAATGACACCCACCGGCAATTTCTTCTCCGAGTTGTCTATGATCGTAAGACACGTCGCTAAGCTTGCGAGCGACAAGATCATCCCACCAATGCTGCCCAAAAGCAAGGGCCTCCTCCCAACCCGGTCAAGTAAAAAAGTAGCGACGAGGATGAAAATCGTTTTTGAAAATCCCACGGCTACCGTAGCAAGTAGCTTGTGGGAATTGCTCTTTATACCAGCTTTCTCGAATATCTTAGGGCTATAGAGAACAACGGTGTCTACTCCGGAAGCTTGTTGGAAGAAATGGATCCCGATGCCCGCAATGAGGATGTGGCGCACGGTCGGGGTCGGGTGGAGGAGGAGCTCCTTCCAGACGCCTTCGCCATGGCTCTGCTTTGACACTGGGACCACGTCATCGTTGTAGTGCTCGGGAATGCCACAAGCCTCTTTGATATCCACGAGCCGGAGCATAGCCTCTTCTTTGGAATTAGATATTCTCTCGAGAACTCGTTTCGCATCTCCGAGTCGGCCCTGGAGGACGAGCCAACGTGGCGACTCTGGCATGGCGAGCACTCCAAGACCTAAGAACACCGATGGAATTACTCCAATACCGAGCATGAATCGCCATCCTAGCTTTAGAGGGAGCTTGGAGAAGGCATAGTTCGATACATAACCCAATAATACACCTATCGACAAGTTGTGCACATGCATAATTAATAACAAGCACCATTTTTAACAGCGTAACAATTTTGCCCAACGAAACTTTTGAAATAGACAAATTAAATGGCAACAATGAATCGCGTAGTTATATGGGGTGCCACAACCGCTATATTAGTTGTTTCACATCCCGTCAGCTGTTGCAAACCGCTACAGGCTATTATAGGCATCAACTCGACGTTATAGTCCAACAAAAATGAAAGAAATTCACAGTTTTGAGTTTTGCAACCGATACACTATGTCTGTTATGCTGTGATATTTGCAACCGATATGCTAAGTCCATTACATTATGGCACTGCTACTGTCAAAACAATCTGCTACCATTATTCGAAACCACGAAGATACATAACAATTTAGTGCAATGAAACAACCTGAGAGAACAAATAATCGAAAGAGATATTGGTTATAATTACCAAAGTTAATGAAGACTTCGGGGAATGAGGTAAGGAAACCCCGGCTCAACGCAGGTGCCACCTCGGCAGTGTAAACGGGGGCTATCATAAGCGCATATCCAACACCTATCCCCGCGACAAACCGTCCCACCATGAGAAAAGCGTAGTTTGTGGCAAAGCCCATGAGGATTGCTCCAACGAAGAAAATCACAGCGGCAATGACGATGGTGTACCGTCGGCCGATCCAGTCGGAGGTTCTGCCGGCGATGGCAGCCCCGAAGAGTGAGAAGATGTTGAGGATTCCCATCAGGACCTCGAGCTGGACGTCGGAGATTTTAAGGTCGTCCTTTATGAATATTCCCGCGCCACTCATCACCCCGCCATCTGCACATTACCGCAACATTTCTAGTGTATCAATTTACGTTCAAACGACAGCTTCATCTCGTTAGCAGTTGGGCACGAAGCGACAGAGTCAAAAACAAGGGGGGCTGAAACTATAAATTAACTCTTACGGATTAAAAATTACAAACTATGGGTTTGTTTGGTCGTAGATTTTAAGCAATTCAGCTAGTTTATTTCCGATTGTAAAAACACAGATGCATTCATCTTAAAACTTTCAGTTTATTTTTAATTATGCTTACCTCCTCTTTGAGTGTAGAATGAATTAATATTGCTCAATTCTTTTGAACTTGTCGCACCCTTGAACATCTATAATGGCCAAATAATATTTATAAATGCTAATAAAATAAAAAATTCCAAGGTTGAATCAAGTTGAATTCGAGGTTTAACATTTTGTAGATGTGTCGAATTCGAGCTCAGACTTATACTAAAACTGGAGTTGAGTTCGAGCACAGATGTTCGGGTCAAGTCGGGTTCATATGCATCGAATACTCGGCTCATAGTCACCCCTACTTCTAATTTAATATAATTAGTTTCCTGTTAATTAAAAAAAGTGATGAGCATTTGTCTGGTAGTTTTCTTCTATTTCTTTCTCAGTTAAAGCAAAAAGTATTTTAGTGGCATATCATAATTCATAAATAATCCTCTTGTAATTTTAGGAAATCAACTCAATATAAGAATCAATTTACATAAAATTGTACAATTTTTTTTATACGAAATTATTATATTTTAAAGATGAATTGCTATAAACTAAAAAAACTATACTATAACTATTTATATATAAAAAAAATAACTAATAATAATTTATCCTTAATTTATAATATCTTTTTTCCTAAAATCAGACTGACTTTTAACTACTTTTCACCTGTTCAACACAAAATTATTATATACGACTCTACATGAATGTTTGTGCCTAACAGTAAAGGATATATGCAAAAACATAAAATAGTTGCACATTTTAAAATTATATATTAGTAATATTATAATTTATAAAATAGTATTAGCATTAAAGAAAGAAATTAATTATGATTTTATTTTTTATTTTGCGAGTTTCAAACTTTTTGAAAATGAATTCACAATACGACTTCGGGTACAAGGATTTATGCATCGGAAATAGTTTATGAGGAACTAAACTTTCATTAGAAATGATTAATGATATAAATACAAACTAGTTGTACAAAAATTATGTTCAAATTAATTCTTCGTATTTTACAAGTAGTTACATCACCGCTCGCTTTTCCTATCATATGGGATTATGCGATTAATTATAAATTGTACAAAAGTAGCTTGTACAAATTTTCTGTATAACTAGTTTGTAACTATATCCTCGCTGGTAAAAAATCACCCCCTAAGCAACTTAACAGTAATTAGTTTTTAAAAAACTAAGCTTACCATAGCCGAGTAAGATGGAAGTCATAGAAGCCAAGACAGCACAAGCAAAAGCATACTTATTACTTTTCGGCTTTTTTAGGGGATCAAAATCCGACAGTGTACTTGTATTCAACTCTATTTGGCCCGAAGATCCACTGCTTTGAGGTTTCTTGTGATCCATTGGAGAGACAAAGAGAGAGAGAGAGAGATAGTGTTTTGGATTTGGTCACATTTTGTTATGTGTTGAGTTGTATATACTGCTTTAATGTGTCTGGCTTGACTTCGTCCCATGTTGATAATGGATGGAGACATTTTTATTTTTTATTTTTTATTTTTTGAAATCTCTTGTTTCCGGCCACTTGCATCGTTCGACTAGTCCACGGGATCCAGTACTTCGCAACCATAATAATTTCCAACACGGATCAGGGTTCTGTCTAGTTAGCTAAGGCGTGTGGCTGCAAGTGCGACACATGTGAATCGAACTCCCCACCTCATGCCTGAAGTCATAAGTACCGATCATTCGACCACTAGACCGACCCTTTAGAATTTTGGATGAAGACATCCTGCCTGCAATGTTGCTAGTATATTTAAACCGTTAATTTTTAAAGCAACAGTTAAAATTAAAAATATGAATTCTAAAAAAAAAAATTATTGAATATCAATCTCTAATTCAAAAATTAATAAGTAAAATAAATTGTGCAAAAACTGTCCAACACCTATGTCCGACCAAAACATAATGGTTAGAGCAATTTTGGACCCTTACGTTGGACTAACAGAGGCCCCGGGCCCAGCATGGATGGAGCAACGTTTGGACTCTTATGTTGGACTAAGCAACGTTTGGACTCTTGTGTTGACAGCTTTTAGATCTCAATAATTCCGTGATATTTTATTACTGTAATCTTTCTAGCTATTTAAATTTTGGGTAAATTACACTTTGCCTCCGGAGATTTCTAACAATTTTAGAATACTTCTAAAGTATTTGTATTCTGAAATCACAGTACCCCTGTGAGGAATTCTGTTCAATGCACTCTGCCTCCAAAATTTTAAGAAAAAAGTGAAAATCAGCTTTTAAGGCTATAGATTACCCTTTAAATTACTGAATGGTCCTTTATTTAGCAATTGTTGATACAAAATTTTTGACCCAAAAGCCCAAATTATTGATATGTCCATAGTTTTAAACCCACAAATTTTATAAGTCGGCCTGCATGTTTGGGCTCAAATTTCATAAGTCCTGGTACTTTAAGGCCCAAAAGCCCCAAGACTCTAAAAGTTGAACCTTGGGTCCAAACTTCATAAGTCTCGAGGCTCGAAGTCCAAATAGCATAAACCTCAAGACTCTAAATTCCAAATTTCGGTTCCAAACTTTATAGACCCTAAAGTTGTAAAATCTGGTCTGAACTTTAGAAACCCTGAGGCTCTAAGGACCGAACTTCACAAGTCCTGAGATTGTAAACCCGAACTTTGGGTCCAAACTTCATAAACCCCGAGGTTGTGAACTATTTATCCTCGAGGCTTTGAAATCAAATGATAGAATGGTTGAAGAAATAACTCAATGGAAGATAGCATCTGTTGAGAGAATCACTCAACAACAATCATATGTTATAGAAAAATCTTCCCTATTGAGAAAATCAATCAACAACGGCATCACTCAACAACAATCATATGTTATAGAAAAATCTTCCCTATTGAGAAAATCAATCAACAACGGCGTTGAGATATATTATCCCAAACTCTATATAAATAGGAGAGTCATAGAGAAAATAAAGGGTTTTCTTTCAAACTTTGGAAGACAAAAAGATATAGAAACATACATAGCTACTTCAAATCCAGATTTCAAGTTTCAACTTCAAGCAAGATGAGAATGCATAGGTAAAGGGTTCCAAAAAGATCCATGTTTTTCTTTATCAATGCTATGTAAATCATAGAGTTTAAAACCCCAATATCAATGAAACTTCATTATTGATATTTATATGTTTGTGTTTGTTATTTCTTTTATTATGTTATTTATTAATCGGAGGCTATCAAATGTAATTAACAATGTTTTTCATAAAAAATTAGAAATAAGAGCCTACAATTAAATAATAAATATTGTATAAGTAGTGGAATTTTGTGACACTTATATATTTTTTTTATAAAACCCTAAAAGGTTTAAAATTTGTGTTTACAGTAGCTATTTTCTATTTTTTAATTTCTTAAAAAATATTGAATAGTTACACATATTAAAAAATATTTTTCTTAAAAGGAAATAGTATTTATCTAATTTTTCATAATTATTAGCTTCGAAATGAATAAAATAAGATAATAAAATGAATTATAAAATGGTCTTTTTCCATGCAAGTAAAACCTTGTATTTTGACTTGAGGGCAAAATATAATTTCAGATACCTCACGGGGTATTTTAAAATATTCAAAAACTTTATTGGGACAAAGTGTAATTTAGTATTAAATTTTTTGTTCAATGATTAGGGACGGAATCAGATTTTCTAGTCACGATGACAGAGTCTAACTATTGTTAAATAATAATTAAATACTAGTAAAAAAATCTATTAGTGGTAAAGAGATAACATTATATATCATGAGAGCTCATTTGTGTTGGATTAGGAAACAGTTTAATAATAAAAATATTAGTAGAACGTGTAAGATAATAATTAATAATAATAATAGGTTGGCTTTGGAAACTGTTGACCCTTAGATAAACACAAGAGGGAAGTGAATTGTGTTAAAATAGAACTTAAAGGTTTTTAATAAAATAATCCTTTAAATAAATTTTATCACAAGAATATTAATAAAACAAATAAATAATATGAAAAGAGTTAATGGGATAAAGATTACAATCAAAGTTTTATAGTGGTTCAACCAAAGATACGTTGATCCCCTACGTCCACCCTCTCAAGCGTTACTTGAGATTTCTTTATCATCGAGATAAATGTTACAGCTCAATTAGCTTCACGGGTGCTGACCACTCTATTTGAGATAACCCCTCAAATACAAATATATCCTCACAACTTAGTAGCATAAGACATAATTTAAAAGTGATCCTTATACTAAAAAAATATTGAATATGAGAACTATTAAATATAAGGCTTTACAAGCAAAATATGAACAATAATGAAATTAAATTGCTTGAGCTTGTTACTTGTTGTTTAGACAGATGAGAAAGCTTGGAGGGATGAATTGAATTGTTAAAGAAGCCTTCTATTTATACCGTTCGTACTCGGGTTGAGATATGGCAACAATCGTCAAGACATCGCAATGAAATCAACAATCTTCATTTTCTAATCATGACCGTATACGGTCAACCTCTTGTCCGTATGCGGACACTTGTCCATATGCTCTCGGCTAATTGCCTGTGTATGGACAAACCATTCATCCGTGTACAGACGGCTTTGCGTCCGTGTGCGGACACGTGTCTAAGTATAGTCAAAATCTGTTTAGTTGTTAGCTTGATTTTATTGCTTAAACACGAACAACTTTTCTTGAAAAATGTTATTTAGGCCTCTTCTTTTTCAAGACTTATTTTTCTTCAAGCAGTATTGTGTTTTGAGTTTGTAATAAAATTTGTAACTTCACATAAACTTGCACAAACATTAATAAGCATAAATTAAACTTTGTTTATGACTTATTTTTTATCATCAAAATATATTTGATCAAAACTTGGGTCAATAGGAACTGATACCAAGTTAAATAATAGGTAATCATTTACTATTAAAATACTCATTAGTGGTAACGAGAGAAGAACAATATATACTATGTGGATATATTAAATTTATATGATTCAGAAAGTTTAACATATTAAATTTATAATTGCAACAAACATATTGATAGAACTTACCTTTTGAAAATCAGCTTGCAAGAAATGGTTGTCCATATAATGATACATAAGAATTTAAGTTTATTATTACTCTATTTGGGATAATATTTAACATATGTTAAATGTTAAAGAATGTTACTCGAGATATTAACACATGTTAGAATACATTAGATTTACTATTGTTGGAATTATCTTATTCAAGAATATTTTACTTCCTAGTCATATTAATATTTAATTTTATCCATTTTATATAAATTTGATATGATTTTGTAAGATTTATTATGCAAAACTTGTCAATTGTATATATAGGTGCTGCTCAACTTTTTATTATTACAGCTCTCAATAAAATTATATTCTCCTTATATTATTTGATATGGTATCGTAGCCTAACATTCTTCTGACTTGAGAACCTAAAATCATCAGATAACAACAATTAGTTGCAAAAATCACCACTTGGACTATTTACAATCGGTAACCTACCCTACCTATTTTTCTCTCTAGCTTTTGCAAAATAAAAAATAATAAGAGGCCAAATACTCACTATATTCTCCTTATTTCTCTTTTTTTCCATCGTAAACAATCTTTATTCCATAATACTAAAAATTATGCTTCACCTTTCTTGATCTATTGTAGGTGTGGTTTCTTATTGGTCGTATTATTATCGGTCTTCTATTCTTGTTATTGTTACTAATTTTCTCGCCTTAATTTACTGTAGGTGTCATAATTCTAAGCCATATTGTTATCGGCTTTTAATTTTTTTCCCCCTTTACTATTCTTTCAGTCTGAATGTTAACTTGGTTAAAAGATTGAAGATTTTCGATTTTAAAGCTATAAGTGAATTGTGGAGTTATAAGTTTTCATTTTTAAGGCGGACATTATGCATCATTCCATGTAGGGGAGAGCATTCAGGTAATTCAGGAAATATCCGACATGAATTACCCGAACCCAAATTACCCAAATTACCCAAAAAACATATAAAATTCTCAAACCCAAATTACCCAAAATTAATATTGAATTACCCGAACCCGAATTACCCGAATTATAAATAATAAACCTAAATCGAACCCTATTTAGGTTAAAATAAGAACCCGAATTATCCGAATCGAAATCGAATTATATACATAAAACAGCGTCGTTTTATTTTAGTATATATATAGTATAAAACGACATCATTTCATAATTCGGGTATTTCGGATAATTACCCAAATTACCCGAACCCGAATTACCAGAATTTTTGAAAAAATAAAATCCGAACTAAAATTTGAATTTCGTGTATTTCAGATCGAGTATGCTAGATTCAGGTTGAATATCTGAATTTTTTCTCTCCTCTAATTCCATGTCCATCTTGCAGGTAGGGTTAGAGAATGTTACTCAAGATATTATCACATGTTAAAATTATTAGATGTAGTCCTAGTGATTTAATAAATTTTAAAACTTATTTTGAAAAGTAATGTCCTAGTTGGCAAAAAAAATAATAATAATAATTGCAAAAGTTAAAATTAAATATGCATTACGAATATAATAAGTAATTTTGAAGTTAATTTTGTATTTAATGATATAAAAAGCTGAATAACATGCAAAAAAAAAGAAAAAAAAAAAAACCAAAATGAAAAAAAAAAAAAACCAAACTGTAAGGGTGCTTCAAAACGTATGCCTAAAAAGGTATAACCTTCTTTTTTTAAAAAAGGTGATTTGATTTTCATCAAATACCACGAACTAGAATTTGTAGGAAGAAAATCTAAAGCGAAACAACGATCCGCCTAATAATAAAGTACTACTTCTGTACTTGATTTTAAATATGTATTCCCACAAAATATGGGAGCCCTCTCAATATAGGATGATATTTTTTTTCATTACAATATGCATAAATTATTTCAATTTCAGAGCAATTATTATAAATTGATGACAAAT
>MKEJ01037496.1:0-24024 GCA_001753735.1 Embelia ribes
GAACATGTTAGAAAATAAATAAAGGAATATGTAGACGCAAAAATTACATCGTTCAACCTCAAATTAATATAAATTTAACTTTGGTTTAGTCCACCGGCGTGTGTGCTTTTATTTATATAAAAGATGGATTATACAGTGCTACATCTAAAATAAAAATTGTAATCTGAATCAAATTGACTCTATTCTCACAATACTTTTCTTATTTTTTTCTCTTTATGCACCTCCGAGTACGCTAGTTAAGACTTGCTTATATTGCCCAACATAGGGAGACAAAAGGATTTAATGGTAAGCATACTTGCATCAGCGCATAATATTCTCATATAATAATTAGACTTCATGCTTGCATTAGGCACAATCTTATCAAATCAATAATTCATAACACAAATAATATTTTTGTTCCAATATCATAGTTATCAGAAAACTCTTATGAATATGGAAAATTCCATTCGCCATGAAACTATTGTCATAAACTCATTATATTATCATGAACGGGATTTTCTATATGCTAAGCACATTTTTTTCTTTCCTCTTTTTCGTAAAACAACGGTTTTACTAAAGGTATGAATAATATAACTAACATCCATCGTATAAGTATTAATTCATAGAATGAAAATCCCCCAAAAGGGAATAACTCAAATTTTTGGTGTATTACTTGGCGCTGTGTGTTTGATATTTTCATTTGGTACATTACATGGTTATATGGATTTGTTTGGTTATAGATTTTAAAGCTCAAAGTGTTATTTTTTTAACTTTAAAAATGTATTATATTTAGTTACTCGGTTTTAAGTAGAAATTTTTTTACCCATTTTTATCTAAATAAACTATAAATTTTAATTTGGCCGCTTTCCCAAAAAACTAGTTTTTTATTCAAAAGCTGGAACCACACGTACCCTATTGGGTGACTACAACCCTTTCTACCACCAGCCAAATTTGGCTAATATCTAAAATATGTTTGGTATATGGATTTGCAAACTTTGTTACCATTTGTTTTCCGAAACTTAGTTACCATTAGTGTTACCATTACATATTAAAATACATACAATTCAGACTAAATATTTAATATATATATATATTGATAAGTTATAATCAAATGATAGCATAATGATAGATTCTTGTTAATATTAGAATTTTTGAATTATTTGGTAACCCAATTCAATATTTCGTAGCTATTGAAATGAACCGAGCCTACCGAACTGTTAAACGAGCTGAGTTCAAACCAAGCTTTAGAAATATGAAATGAGCCGAGCCCGAACCGATTCCAAATTTAACCTTAACAAATCTGGGCCGAGTCTGAATAACCTTACTGAACAAACAAGCCGAGCCTAAATGAGCCAGGAATCAACCCAGATCGGCTCATTTGCATCCCGATTAATGGCCCCTTAATTTTTTAGGCTATAACAAAAGCACCCTCAAATAACAAAAACTTGCTCGAACCCCTTTCAAGTCCGCAATCGTCTACATTCTCGTTGATTGTGTGTGTGTTTCTCATAGTTCCAAGAAAATTCCAACGGATATGGAAAATTTGTTTGTGGAAACCATTTTGCAATACAAAAACTTTTCATTTCAGAAATCTGAAGTTAAAATTCAAGAAAAAATCACATTTAGTCACTTTTTTGTAAGGCTATCACCACTTATAATATTACTGAAACAATTTTATTCTAGAAATATGTAATTCTATTTGTTGTTACATATATTTTATAAAGATAATTTACTAATTTTCAAGTATACACATATGTTACTTATAATATTGTTTTTACTCATTTTCTCTATATTTTTAAACGACCAAATGATATGCCGTGATTACAATGTTTCTGGATTCATATGCATACAAATTCTATGTGGGCTATTTATTATTTCGAGGTGGCTTGATAACAAAATGATTCGAAATAAGTAAAATAAGTATTTACATTAAGGATCGGAACACGCATGTGTTAGCTGCTTGTCTGTCCATTTTTTAACATAAAAAACAAGCTCATACAATATTCGAATATTGGGTTTTTGGGAATATTATAGGCCATAGTGTCCCATTTTAAAAAAAGAAAATGGATATGGTATGATGACAAAAAAAAAAAAATAATAATAATAAAAAAATATATATATACATAAAATATATATATATATATGTGTGTGTGTGTACGTACGGTCAAATGTACAAAACTTTGACATTACATGATTTGAGAGGGTCTGATATATGCAATTTTATCCTTATTTCTAAGTAGATAGTTTCGAACGGGACGAATCCCTGACCATCAAGTAGCAATAGAGCAATGTATGACCGTAACTTGTAAAAATTTAAGTTAGGCTTTAAATATCAGCAATATCAATATCAGTAGAGACTGAATATGAAGCAATTATGATACCATGTAAATATCAAGTCATTTCCACATAATTAACAATACATAATTCTGTTTGATTACTTATTTTGGTATGGCAAAAAAATAAAATGTAATTAATTTAAAATGTCCTATATTTTTTAAGATGCTTTTAATAACACTACAAATTATTTTAATATTAAAAAATAGTATAAAAATGATTTATGTATTATTTGTGTGAGTTTCTAGTAGCAAGTAAGCTTCTCGGAAATAATTAATATTGTACAAGTTTTGGAAAGAAACTGTTGCTTTATCATAAAACTAGTTTTAGGCAAACGACTTTTCCAAATCTGACCCATTTTAATTATAACTCTGCTAATAACAGTAGATTAAAGTTCCATCAAGATAACAACTTTAATTAGCATGATCTCATCTTTTCTCTTTTCAACCACAAATTTCTAACATATAATTAACAAAATATTTTTCATCGAGAGCAATCTGCTATAATTATGTTTAATTAAAAATAAATTAAAAATACTTTTTTTTTATATTCAATTAAAAATACTTATAAGAACTTATCGATAGCTTGTAGTATTTTTTCTAGAAAGCACCACAATTTATGTAAATTATAAGAAAAAAATATTATTGTACTGGGATCACTTCCCTTTTACAAATAAACAAGAAATGAACTCAGATGCCCAGAATAAGCGACTTCACCTTTTTGCAGCAAGAAATGAACTCAGATGAGTGAGTGTATATATGTTATGTACGAAAATATGTACTCACAGGGAGATTAATCTCATTATTAAAAAGAGAAAATCTCATAATGAGGAACTTTTAATAATTATTTTCCCAATTTGTGCATAATGTTTCTTTTCAACCTAACAATCACAACAGACCCGTCAGCAGTGGCAGGCAAGAGCAACACATGAACTCTACATGTTTCCCATTTTCTATTATTGTCAAGGAACTCACGGGCTGTCTGATAGAAGTGTTAGATAATTTATATTCGGTATATTTGGACAATTGATTTTTAGATTAATAATTAAAATTAAATAGATTAAATTTTTGTAAAAAAATTAAATTTTTTGTTTGTTCAATGAATAATTCAAAATTAACAATTTAGATGCATCAGCACCCCTACTGGTAGGCCCCCGGATCCTATTGTTGTTATCAAACATACAGCAGCACCCACTAGCAAACAAGATACCTGCAAATGTGATTTTGAAAACACCACAATTAAATAAGACGAAAAATCATGTTGACTCAAAACAAATAGTGTAATAATATCCATACAAAAGTTAGTACTAAAAATTTATACAAAAATAAATTATATGGTCTAAACAAGTGATCAGAAATTATGGTTTTCGGTACCATGGAAAAATTTTCAAAATTTTTTAAAGGAAAATGAATAGGAAATATGCCGAAAACTCAAATGATACACATATGAAATGCATGAGAAGCAAGTAGGAAATATTACGGATACTGATATAAAACTTATAGAAAATTTGACGAGTATATATTTATACAAAAATTAATAAAAATATAGTAAAATATGATATTTTTAGTAATTTTATGTTAAAACAAAAGTTTTTTTTATATATATATTCTTTTAAATTATGAGTAACATGTTTACAAAAAATATCAAATATAAGTATAAAAGTCCACTTATAGCGGATATTCAAAAATTTGAAAAATATTTTTCAATACTAAATTAAATAATCACATAAGTTTTCTCTATATTTTCTCTATATTTTTCACGCGTTTTACAATCGTATCCAAGAAGTTAGACAATTATTTTTCCGTTTCCTAATTTCCCTTATATTTTTAGACCATATTTTCCGCTTTGATTTCTTTACTTCCGCTTCCAAATTCGGCAAATATGGTCTAAAGTTAGCCATATCATCTCACACATATTATCTTTTCCTAAATAATAGAATGGTATGACTAACTTTAGATTACAAAATCAAATTTTGTATAATTTTTTAGTACAATTTCTTTTGTATGCATATCATTACTCAAATAAAAATTATGCTAAGAGCGTGCAAGCAAATCCTATGCTAGGAACTTAGGAAAGAGTCCTCACACCAAATGATGTATTTCCTCACACCAAGTGGTGTAATGTAATGGTGAGGAAGTAAATCCTAGTTACAAAAACAGATTCTAACGGTAAAAATTTCAAAAGAAATTAGGAGCTACTCTCTCACTATTACACCACTTACAGCGGCGTTAGAAGCTTTCTTCCCACTTTTTATACAACTCACTCACTATGCAAGCGAGAGGGAGCACGTACTAGGGACGTAAATAAATGAGTGCTTAGAGCATTCCCAACATAGTAGATAAATAGAGTAATACATACATTTAGCTACTCGTTGGCAACCTGAGATGAAAAATCTTTCACAGCAGTATCTCTATTGCTACAGTAAAGTAACTAAATTTAGAGAGTAAGGGGTTTGAACAAAAAAATTTGGCTACTCATACTTATCACTATTCACTAGTTACTATATTATTTTAATCAATTTATTTTATATATATTATATAATATATTATATACACATTATAATATAATATATATAAGTTATAGATATATAATATATATGAATAAAAATATATATTGTTGACCCTTAGGCAAATACAAATGGGGGGATTAATTGTGTTAAAATAAAACTTCAAAACTTTTTGATAAAATAACCCTTAGAAAAAAATTTATCACAAGAATATTAATGAAACAAATAAATAATATGAAAATAGTTAAAGGGATAGAAATTTCAAACAGTGTTTTATAGTGGTTCGGTCAAAGATTCATTAATTCCCTACATCTACTTTCCCAAGCATTATTTAAGTTTCCCTTTATCAACAAAGGTTTACACCAATTGCTAGCTTCACAAATGTCAACTCCTTTCTACTTAGACAACCCTTCAAGTTAGAACTAAAACACTTCAAATGTCATACAACTTTGGACTTTAAAACTAGAGCTAATAAAGTCTCTGAATATATGAAGATTTAAGAACATTGCTAGAAAAGTAGTAAGAGAAATAGATACAGAGATTGTTGCTCAATGGGATGATTTGAACTCTTCAACAAGTCTTCGATTATAGTGCTCGAGCCTAGTTCGAAATATGGAAGAAACCATTGAGATACAGCAATGAAATTAACAGTATTTGTCAGTGTGCGAACATACTAGCATCCGTGTGCGGACATAAAGGCTTCCATGCGCGTTCAACGCCAATCTGGGTGTGGTCAACGTCCGACTGCATGCGGTCAACTCTGGTCAACTTTGGTCAACTTTCTATTTCTGGCTGTTTTGGCTCTTTTAGGCTTAAATTTTGGTTTTGTCAAAACATAAAAGTTGTACATTTTTTAATTCTCTTTCCATAAATATAAAGTAGACTTTTATTAGATCAACGAGTTGCAAGATATGTCCGTTTTACAAAATAATATTGGTTTTAAATATTTGAACTTGTTTTGCTTCATCTTGACCCTTTTTCACTTTGAATTGGATTTTCGTCAAAACATGAAACTTGTAGATATTTGAATTATCTTTCTAGTCATATTTTGTAAATATCTATTGGAGTTACGAGTTAGTAAATATGACCATTTCACCAAACAATTTTCCTTTAAGTATGTCGTTTAGGTATGTATTTCTTCGAGAGTTGTTTTTCTTCAAGTGTCATTGTGTTTTGAGTATGTAATTGACCATGCAACGTCACATAAGCTTGTTCAAATATTAATCTCCTAATGAACATAAATTAAACTTTATTTCTGACTCATTTTTCATCATCAAAATATATTTGATCAAAACTTCGGTCAACATATATAATATAAATGATATGTATATAATATTATATATTTTATAATACATATATATAATGCATATATAAATTATATATTTATGCACACATATAATATTATATATCTATTATATATACAAATATATAATATACACATATATATAATATAAAACATATATATATATATTTAGATTATATTATAATATATTATTTGTTTATAATATATATAAAAATTATATAATATATATTATTATATAATATAAAACATATATATATAATATTTATATATATTATATTATAATATATTAAATATAATATTTGTATATAATATATATATGTATTATATAATATATATATTTTATACACATATTATAATATGCATATATAATATTATATATATTTATTAATATGTAATATTTATATATATAATATTAAATAGGCTTCTATAAATGGAATTGATAAAACTTAGATTAAAATTTTCTTTAATAGAATTTTGATTAAATTTAATTATTTTATTATTTATCTTCTGAAAAATAGTTACACTGCTGTGAGATTTTACCATTCACTAGATCTCTATATTATAGTACCTTGAATATAGAGACCAAAATTTATTGATTCTGCTGGAACACTCTTAGGGTATAAATTCGGGTTGCTTGGCTCCGACTAGTCAATTTATAAATAAACCGAATCAGCCAAGTTTTAAAACTCCCCTACTTGGCTGGTAAGGATTCGGCCTCTTTTGATTGATTTTAAAATTACAATAATAGGTTTATTCTAATTAGAAGAATAAGTCCACTTGCATACTAAATAGCTCATATTGAATGAAATAATTAAAAATAAATTAGTATACTTGTTTGACAAATTTATGCTTTCATAAAACATACTATTCCTTTTCCTTTCCAATCATATTTGCTTTGATTTAATAGACGAAACTGCAGCATCTAATACTATAAATAGTTGCATCACCATCGCATATAAGATGCTATAAGACTAAATGATGCAAATGAAGTGAGTCACTTGTGAATAAGCTCACGTTCAGCTCGTTAATGGCTCAAATCGTTAATAAAACCGAAAACAAAAAACGAGTAGGGACAAAACAGTCTAAACTATGTTTAATTGCTCCATTTGAAAGATAATAATAATAATAAGTAGAAAATGTAGCAACAACAATGACAAGTCAGCCTTTGAATCAATAAGATAAGCACGAACACACGCATGGGTTCGGAAACAGATACAAATACGAACACGGGCGCATCAATTGTAAAAGCATGAAGACAAGGATAAGATTAGAATTGTCACTGATCATTCAATGTAATGTACAAACCATAGTTCTTTTTTTAAATCAAATCGATTTGTAAGAATACACCCTAGCAGTTACATTAGACCAACATATTCCCAATCACAAACCTAAGGTTCAGTTAAATTGTTTGGAGCAAAACCGTAACCAACTTCATAATTAGCTGGCATATTCCAAACATTCTCAAGAAGCTGCGAAAGTTCTCGATGAACATAACTAAAACGTTCTTTCGAGGCCAACGACTCTTCAAAAAGACTCGAGGTGAGAGAATGAAAGGTTTCAGAACACTCTTCATTGTTCCACCAAGTAATATGATCATCCTCATGAAATAAGGAACTCTCACACCTCCATCGAAGTGGAAAATATTAATCCGGGATCTGGAAATAATTCTTTAGCACGAAAACACGCAGGGTATGTCTGCATAAAATCCCGGAGTGTTCAAATCCCTTACAAGAACAATGTACCTGCTCGTCTTGTGGGACCCAGAAGACGAGATACTCGCCATTTCTGTGACAGCATAATCCATAGATTGGGTGATTTCAAGTTGTAGTGCAATGAAGGCGTACGGGGAAAGTACATTACGTGCGTGTTCTTCTATAGGAATGTATGTTTTCAGGGGCATGTATTGTGCCTCTCCTCGTCCTCGTGTGTGATACCCGCAGTGGGCTCTGCATTACCAACCTGAAAATTTTCCAAATTTAACAACTCATCAAGAAGACACTGGGCACGATAAAAATTCAATTTGTTCACCTATCAGAATATTTATTTCCGTTTCCGTTCTTGCTCACATTTGGTTCGAAATTAAAAACCCCAAAACACTTGGGAACTTCATTGTTTATTTTATGGACATTTTTACTTTTGTTGGTTCTGAACCGTTTACATGATAATCCTCTAAATAATAGTTGTGGAGATCAATCAGCCAAACACATTTCCAACAGTATATATATATATATTATATCATATTATATCTTATCTTATTTAAGAAACTAAAATTATATCTTATATAACAAACTAAAAGGGGAGCCTCTACTATATCTCACTAGTGCCACGCGGCATTGAAAAAAAAAAGTTTCTCTAATTGATTACTAAAATACACAATTAATTGAAAATTTGTAGCAATTCAAAAGTAATGTCTGACACTCTTTTGGGCTTCAAATTTGATTAGGCAACCTCAAAGCCATCAGTAAAAAAGAAAAAAAAAAGTTGCAAATTAATGAGATATAATTAATATATATATATATATATATATAATTCTCATTTAATTACCATTCCTCTTTAGATTGTCCGTATCTATTTTAAAACGTGTCAATGCAATTACTAGCCATACATTACATCCTTAATATTTAATGGGGCATGAGTAACTGAAATTGCATTATGAAATATTTCAATTAAATAAGAGCTATCTTTTTTTTTTATTTAAAAAAAAGCACAATATTTTATGCATCTTGGTCATATACGTGGATAAAAAATTAATTAAATACATTATATAAATCATATCATGTGGCGTTCATTCTCCCAAAATAAATGATTTTATCATAATAAATCCTCCTCAAGACACCCCTAATTTCCTCTTTCTATATCTCCTATCATTTTTTTTTCCAAAATGCTTACTCTCTCCCCATGATATTATACATAATAACCAATAATCTAGATTCTTATATGTTTACATATTTAACAAAGAACTTAAATGTATACATATAGCCAATAGTCTAGGTTCTTATAATTATAGAACTAATGGTCTAGATTTTATATGTATATAATCAATATTCTATTAATTATTACTTTTTTTTGTATTTCTTTCTGTTTGATAGCCATTCATATGGTACTTGATTTTTGGATTTCAGGTTGTTTATGGAAAGATTGATGACGAGCATGGTGATAATGTGATATCAAGTTAATACTTTTATAAATTACCAGGTTTAGTTTTATGTTTCATGAAAATTATTTTATTTTACACCACTCTAATTTATGTATACATGTTTGGAAAGATGTGTTATACGGTGCACAACATCTCAATTGAATAATTGTACAAATGGCTTTATAGTTGTTCTTTTGTGGCACTAAATCTTGTGTTTGATGCCACTTTGTTCCACTGTAAATCGACACAAATTCACAAACATCCTCCATTTCTAAATAATTATTTTAAGATTGTGGTATGTAGATTAAAAATGCTATTAAATAGTTTCGATTGAACCAAACAATATATATGTTTTACTAAATTGCCCTCCACTATTATCTATCTATTTAGCCATTAATATCTTTCTTCTACCAACCAAGATAGTAGGGATAAAGTTTGGAATAAACAATTATTATGCCTCAATTTTCTAAAGTGACACTTGCAGCCTTGGCACCGGCCTTCCTAATTGAAATTTCTCTTTCTAAAATGGAAAGGTAAAAGAGAAAATGTGAAGAAATTATGTTAAATCTAGTGTTTCTATTTTTAGAAATTTTTTAGAAATGCAATAATGACTTTCTCAAATGAGAATGATACTATTCACCATTTCTCTATTAAAAATATTTTTTTCCCGCTAATATATAAAGTACACATCAATATATTCAAAATATATATATTTTTTAGTTTTTATATTTATATATATTAAATTAATTGTGTAGAAAGTTCATTTTAGAAAGACTAAAAATAGTTAATTTTTACTTTGCAAGAGAAATGAGTATCTAGCAAATGAAATTTAGAAAGTTAATAAGAAAGACCGGTATGAATGCTCGTAAAAAAGAAATGAAAATATTTTGCTAGAAAGACAATTAATAACTGAACGAGTATATTTTTGGATAAGAACATATTAATGTGGGCATTGGCGTTTGATATTATTAGAAGATGATCCATGTCTATAAGCATTGAGATAAATTTTTTAAAATTTAAAACCATCTTTAATTACCTCACCACATTTCCCATCGCCTAATAATTTTCATTTTGCAAGTTTTAGATTGCAGCACACACAGAGGTATATTAAACGAGAAAAAAAAGTTGCCGCACTTTGATTTTTAAAAAAAAAAAAAGAAAAAATCCCTACAAACAAAAATTTGATCGTAACTGGATGAAACTTAATAGTTGTTCCACCGCTTTGGTCCAATGGATTAATTTAATTTCTCCATATAAAAAAAGTATGAATCTTCTTACTCTATTTAATTTCAATCCAAATTATTTTTTGCTCATGAAAATATAAAAATATATATATTTTTTATCTAATTAAGATTCATATAAGATAAATATATCAATAAATAGCCCCATGCAAACGCACGAGATTACACACTAGTATATATATATATATATATATATATAAAGTTTCAAAAATCATAACAAAATGCAGCTCGACTATTACCATCTAGTTTCGGATACATGTCTACTAGAAACTAACATGTATGTGATGCTACAGAAAAGCGATGAACACTACTCACCGATATCAAAACAGTGTCAATAGTTAGAATAACTCGAGAAGGCACAAATTGCATACCTTTTCAAACAAGAGTTGCAAGCACGTCTGTCCACACAAGATACTTTTCAAAAATAAATCCACAGAATCTGAATACTCAGGTGTCATTATACGAGCTACAAAATAGCCTCTCACATAAGAAAAAGGCCACTATGCTCGATAAGAAAAAAGTAACGCAACGTGTTTATCCGAACCAAGTCCAAAACGAGCAACCAAATGGTTCCACTGGTGCTCAAACTCGTCAACGTTTTCCGAATGACACAACACATCAAACTCAGATTTGAATTCTTCGTACTGAAATCCAAGTGGCAAAGAAAACCAACTAGGTACTTTATATTGAACATGCCGTATATTTGTGACATGCTTAGTGTTTGGCAACTCAACTGCTATAGCATCTCTGAGCCCCGAATCAAAGTCGGTAACAATTGTCTGAGGCTGTCTGCCTCCCATGAATCGAACGAAGGTCTGTTCAGAAGAAGACACCCAGTAAACTCGTATGACTAATACTTAATATTACCCTACGGAGTTAGGATTTTGTAGCAAATGTTATGCCACACATATCTGTATAATATTCATCTATACATCAGAATGGTGACAAGGATATGGTGTTCACAAACCTGTAATGCCCAAGAAAATGAGTGAGAGCTTTCTTCGTGTAGCAAAACACATCCAAGGAAAACGGCCTTTGCCATGATTGTCAATGCCAAACCACAACCCGAGAAGCAAATTATAAGTAATAGAGTGATATGAAGTATCAAAGGTGATGACATCACCAAAGACTGTAAATGCTTGAACAGCATTCCCGAACAACCACGCAATATTTTTAATCTTTACCATTTTCATCAATCATGAAATTGTAACTGAATCTTTCATCCCTTTCTGCCACACCTTTACAAGCCTCGAGAAGCTCCAACATGTCACCATCTCTCTTCTCAGTGAGCATCGTATTGCTTTCTTGAACCATTTTCTTACATGTCCTAATGAAATTTCTGATATCTTTCTCTATAAAGGGCAATTGCCCCAGTTGTACACCTTTTTCTATTTCTAACACTTTCACAATTCTATTCACAGGGAAACCAGCTTTTGAGAGCAAACGAATGTGTTCTTGATCGGTTTCTGGTATTTTCCGATATGCGGGGAGCAAACAAACTTGATTGTCTTCTAACAACTCATGGTTAAGAACATTACTAAATTGTGAAACATAACATTGGGTTACACCACCAACAATTTCCTTAGTCAAATAAAGCTTAGCATCACATCCGCACCTAACTGATTTCCGATCCCTAGGGTGCTCCACATTAGCCTTCTTCCTAGGCTGATTGAACCCGGATTGATAGCAAACAAAATCTCTCCTATAAACCCCTAAATTTTGGCTCTCTGTTGAACGAGCCTTCCTAATTGAAAACACATTTTTCCTTTCCAAGTTTAAATAGTATTCAAACGCCTCGTCATCACTTTTGAATACCTGACCGACATAAGGAGTGAAAACTATTCCAGGAGAAAACAGCGATGAGTCTCCGTCCATCATCAGCTGGGGTCCTCAAGGTGTATGATCATCCCCTTCTTACTTAATGTAACACTTCCAGTCTCCGCAAGGGCATTTCTGGCGACGAATCCAAATGTTGTTCACTACTTCCGTTGCCATTTTCTCATAAAACAATTACAAACAGCTTTCAATCATCTTGGATTGTTTAAGATCTTGCACAAGCCCTATAAGACAAATAGCATGATTTATACATCAGATTGACTAACTAATGAACAGTTTTTGTAACAATCTCACTTACATTATGGCGTTCCCACCAGTGTATCTATTTTTAACCCCTAAAATTTAGTCCTATACCTCAAACTCTATTTTAGAGTCCCGGATATGGAGGATGCCCACACCAAACCCCTAAACTTAAATGCAGAACTAAAGGTGAACAATAGTCCCCTAGTTCAATGGAGCATTGAAGCAAACCCCCTATTTTTTTAATGAATTGAATAGTGTTTTGGGTTTCCCTTGGGTAAAATCCCTAAAATTTAGGATAGAGTCATTTAGGGACACTGGTGGGAGTGCCCTTAGAAAAGGGTTCATTTCTAACACACACCCTCTTCATTTTTCAAATCAAATTATATAAATGACCAATAAAAATCTCAACTTCAGCAACAAAATGAAATTTCCTACACCCAATATGTGAAAGGGTATAATTTGCAACAGTGGAAAGAGAGAAAATAAAAAGGTAAAAGAAAACCCTTAATTAACTTAATTGGACTGTGGCTCAACAATGTTGCATCTTTACAAGCACTAACATAGTTCTCAGATGATTCAATAAGTGAAAAATCATCTAGTTTGAGATCATAGAATAAGCATAGCTCGAGAAACAAAAAATCAACAAAATAAAGCTAGAGAATCTAGAATGAAATAAAGATAATTTAGAAGCTAGTTTACACAAGAATTGCCTGAAAGTAAGAATTTACAGTCACCACCTCTCTCTCTCTCTCTCTCTCGTATGTTTGCTTCTTCAACCTTTGGGTTCCTCATGTTTCTGTGTTTCTCAGAGTATTTATATGTCCCAAACCCATTTGCTTTCTTCACAATTTAGAAATTGTTAACACAGTTTTTGTATAAAATAGTAATTTTTTTTAGAATAATTATAAATAATATAATAAATAAAATTCAAATATTAATTAGAATTTTCTAGGTTTTGCAAAAAAAAATAATTCTTTTTAATAAAAAAATTTTGAATAATAAATTTTTTTACTAAAAAATTGTATCATTTTTGAATTTTTTTCAAAAATATAAAAAAATAAAAAAATTGATGTAGCATATTTCCCGTCCAAAATTTTTCATTTCAAAAATTAAAAAGCATAAATGTTAAATTTAGAATGAGTGCTTTGAATGGTCAAGTTTTGGTTGATTCTAAGGAATGAAGTTATAATAATTTGTTTACTTACTCAGTCCACATACGATTTTATGATTTTGGATGGAGTTTAGTAGCATATTGTAGTCTTCTAAGAATCAAATGGCAGCGATCAATTCAATATCGGCAATACCTATAATATGGGAGCAAACTATTTGAATGTTGACCATTCCTAAAAGGTGAGGATATAATATCCAGTAAGTATACTAGTACCGAAATAGTTTTACTGGTAAGATATCAGGTTAATCGATATCAGGAACTCATAATGATTTAGAAAAATTAAAATTTAATTATTTTAACAAGTTTCAATTCGAACATTTATTTACCTAAATTCTCATTAATCCTAACACTTAGATGGATTTTCAAGAATTGGTGATTTAATTAAAAGTAAATAAATAAACATGCAGTTAACCGATTAATTAACTAAATTGCCCAATTGGAAAATCTAGTACTTTAAACCTCCACTTCTAGATCCCTTAAATTAAATAGTTTCCATCACAATGTGATTATTGAGTGAGAGTTCCAGGCTTTTTAAACCCTTTCCATTAATAATTCCTTGAAGATTGGTCTAATAATTCAGTGTATCTTTCAAGATAATACCCGTCAAACCACATACCATGCACCAAGTATCAGTAGTTAAACTCTATTTCTATTTTAATTTCGGCCCTTTTTTGCATAAAATTTATAATTTTTTATTTTTTATTTTTAAAGAAATTGGCCTAATTTTAAAGAGAAATAAGGGTGTATACCCTGCAACCTGAATGGGACATAATCCCCTATGTTCCAAATAAAAAGAAGATTTAATAAAATAAAAATAATAGTAACTAAAAAAAATAACTATGCACAAAGAAAAATAATAATAATAAAATAAAAAGTATATTATATTTTTTTACAGTATTTGATGGAATGAATTCTTTTTAATCGATAAATCATGAATAGTAAATTTTTCCTATTAAGAAATCTATTATATAACATTTTTACAAAAAATAATAATAAAACAATTGATATTATAGAATTCTGATTTTTATACCTCAGTTGAGTAATCAAATGAAATAAATAATAGTTTAACAAAAATTGACATAGTTACTCCCAAAACCGTTATACAACACTGTTTCTTGTGAATTTCGGTTTTGTTCTCGTAATTTATTTAATTTGAATCATTTGGGGACTGCTATTCCTTCCGCACCTTAGCCTGTTGGATAAAAAATAAAAATCTAAATTTTAACAGAATTCAATAAAATTTTTATTCGAAACTCATTATTTTTAATTTAGGTGCAATCATCCAAAACTGGGATGAAGCATTATTCCAAATTTCTTTACATACTTTTTTTTGTCTCTTTCTTTTTGTCATAAAGTATTAAAATGTATTCTTTTTTAGTCATATATATATATATATATATATATATATATATTCATACATACATACATACATATATATATATATATGTATATATATGTGAGAGAAAGTAAAAGGTTAGATATTTCGAACATGGCGAATCACTCTTCTTCCTCCTCAGGTTCTATCCTCTGTGCCTCCTTCAATCAAGATAACAGGTACTAATTTACTCAATTATATATATATGCATATATATATTCAATTAATTTGTGCTGGTTTGTGATGATTAGGGTTTTTTTTTTTTGGCTCAGTTGCTTTGCGATTGGGACGAGAGATGGGTTCAGAATATTTGATTCTAACACTGGGAGACTCCTATATGAACGAGGTTACATATTTACTGTGCTTTGGAATAAATGTCACTTTATTTATCCAACTTTTATTTGTTTCATTTCAGCCCAGATTGTGCTGAAACACTATTAGGAAGAGGGAATCAATTTTGGGTATATTAGGTGGGGGTGGCTATGAGTAGAGTCGTGCGGAGTATTTGTCATATTTGAACTCGATTCGACTCGAAGTATCACTATTCATGCTCAAGCAAGACTCGAGTTTAAGTTTTAGTTTGGACTCGAACTCGACTAAACTGCAATTGTGAAAACTTGAACCCAAATTCCTTTTTTTTTCTTCTTTTGTTTGATAAATAAATGTATATATTAGAATATTTTTTATGTATATGTAATGTAAATATAAGTATATTTGTATATATGATTTACTTGAGCTACGCACAAGCCCAAACAAATCGAACATCTTAATACTCGAACTAGATTTGTTTGGTACTCGAGTAAAGACTCGATTTGCGGTCACCCTAATACCAGAGACAATTTTGTGATTTGTTTTTTCCTCTTATGGTAAATAATTGCAAAATGCAAGGACAATTTGAATGGTCTTTAATTGTTTATCAGTGTTCTTTTCTAAATGACACCATCGGTACGATGAATTTGGTGTAAGTTTTGTTTTTGTAATTAAGACTGTAAATATATGTTTATTTTTTTTCCACATAAAGGAAATAGTTCATGTTACTCAATGGAGAATTCAGAGCTTCTCAAGTTCATAAACTCAGAAATCGTGTTACAAGACACAGCGTGTTTAACTCTTACATCTTCATGGTTCTTAAAGCGAGGGTGAAGAACAATGTTTAAACATATTTCAGTTGAATTTTCAAACTTTTACTTTTTTTACATTTTTGCCTAGATTGCTCTGAAATAATTGGAAAGCCCGTGATTTTTTGCCTAGATTGCTTTGAAATAATTGGAAAGCCCGTGATTTTTCCCCTTAGAACACACAAATATTTGTAAACATTTGAACAGTTTGAGCAGTTTTTAACATTGTTGATTGACTCAACCAGTTTGGTGAATTATGAATAATGTTTGATTGTTAAGATGATTGGTAAATGACTTTCTTTTATAGTTAGAAACCTAAACACTTGAATGTAATAGCTAAGCTAGCTAGCTGTAGCACCTGATTTAGAACATTTCTGGTTCATAAACTCAAAAAATGCATTTTATTCGAGCTAAAGAATTGAATAGTTGTCACAAAACTGACATGAAATGTATTCCGTCAGTTTTTCTGCTTTTAGTTTTAGAACTAGAAACCATTTGGATAAAGGCACTGCCAACTTGTTCTTGAGTTCCTCTGAAAATCCTATCTTTAATATATTTACTTCAAATTTCTGGTGGGATCAATATTCAAGTAATAGCGGACCCCTGACGGAGAAAACAAAGATAAAAGTAGGGATGCAAATGAACCGTGCCATTCACGGACAAGTTTGGGCTTGGCTCATTAAGGACTCAGCTCGGACTCGTTGTTTTATAAATGAATTGAGTCTAAATAGTAAAACAAGGCTCGTGAAACAAACGAGCCGAATTTGAATAACCCCCGGCTCGGTTCGTTAAAGGCTCGGACTCGTTTGATTTTAAAATAAAAGAAAATGTATATTTTTCCCAAATCATAAGAGTAAGTCTATGTACATAAACATATATAGTTCTTATTTGATATAATAATTAAAAATAGTTGGCATACTACTTAATTAGTACAATTATTTAGCAATTTTACCCTTTCATGGTAATAATCTTGTGCAATTTTTCATTAATAATTATCTTTGTCTTATTTTAATATATGAAATCAAGTTGAAAAAAATATTATTTTCTTTAAAAATTAAGTTGTAAACTTATGTAAACAATTTACATATCATAAATGTTCTAGTAAGTTGTCGTTCAAAAGTAACTTCATGACAGATTCTGCCAATAAATGTTTTTGGAGAATGTTTGATTTCACAATTCACCAACTGAGAGTAGGACTGTAAAGTAACCTATCGTTCATGAACATGCTCGGGTTCAATTCAGTGTTAGAGTCGGCTTAGCTCGGGCTCGTTCATTTATAAATGAGCCAAGTCCAAACAAAAAAATTGGGCTCGTTGAGTGAACAAGCCGACAATGAACAACTCAAGGCTTTGTTCGGCTCGGCTCGGCTCATTTGCAACCCTGGTTAAAAGAACTACTCTACTCTATTGTACTTCTAAAAAGAAACAATTTATGGCCGTCCATAACTCTAGAACCCTGCTCTTGTTTCCTTAAGAAGAGAATGGAAACAGAAAGAGAGCCCCAGCCCTCCATTTGTAACCTAAAATTCAGGGTGGTTATCCGAAACCAGTTATTCAGATTAAGTAAAAATTAATAAGATGATAATCAAACAGAGATAGTGTCGGAAAGACAAATTCACATCTATTATAACTTACTTTTCTGTGCTGTTTGACTGTTTTTTTTATTTTTTCGGTGGCAATTGTTAGAACTGCCACTGTCTATCTAGTACATTAAGACAGATTTTATTTCCTTCTTCTAGTTATTGGAGCTTTCAATATTGTGGAAATGCTATATTCTTCAAGTCTCCTGGCCATTGTTGGAGCTGGTGAACAGGTTTAGTTACATTTGTACTTTTAAATGGTCTATGTTTCTGCTTAATTCAGATTGTTGAAGTGGAATCGATTGTTCTTTTGTTTTTCATTGTGACAGCCATCTTTATCACCACGGCGTCTATGTTTATTCAATACAACAAATGGAAATGCTCTTCGAGAGCTGAATTTTCTAACTACAATCCTTGCTGTCCGTGTGAATAGGAAAAGGTAAATACTCATCTTGTCTGGTTGGCAACAACTAGTTTCTTGTGCCAATTTGAATTTTGACTCTAAAATTATGTGATTGTTATGTGCTGAGTTACTGGCAGTAATATCTGTTCATTGTTGGTAGCTTTAAATAATGTATATTTGGGCAGCTATCTGGAAAATCTTCACCTTGTTTTAGAAATGATGTGAAGGAATGCTGAAGGACTTTTAGGTTGCATTCATTAAGGATATGAAGTACATAGAGATTTGGATAGATTAAGAAGGAAGTTATCCTTGGATTGGGGGAGACAAATTTTTTGTGATATTTGTAAGTCCATGGAGTAATTTTAGATGCTTGTGTCACGAATATATGAAATCTGTGCTAGTTCACTAGTCATTAATGTCAAGTCATGGTACGTAAGAACCTGTTACTCTTAGAATACACACAAATGTGCTAATCCATATGGATTTTGAATCATGTGGTCCCAAAAACGAATTTTGACATGCCACTGCCTAAATTGAGTTCCAGATTTGAGTTCAATCCGTTGTTGGTTTTTATTTTTAAGCTTTGTCCTTCTTAAATCTCTCTCTTTGCGCTAAGCCTACGATGCATCATTCAGTTCACTCACTTCGTCACACATCTCATTACAAAATGAAGATGTGCTTATTATTGGAAGTATCATAATATAGTTGACGTCAACATTAGACTTTGGAGTTCTCTTTGAAGCTTTTTTGGATATTCTTTAGAGGTTTCCTCATTGTTTGACATTAGAAATATGGACCAATGCGCTGGAATTTTGTACTATTTCATATGGAAAGCTTCTTCTCCTTCTTCATTTAGTTCGTCTTGTAATGATGAATAGCATATGCAGGTTGATTGTAGTTTTGCAAGATAAAACATACATGTATGACATAAATGCTCTTGCTATCTTGGACACGATTGATACGGTGAAGAATATGAAAGGTGAGATTTGAATATCATACTTTTTTGATTTTCCAATTTATGTATGCATTATCCATTTAAGACGCTTTACATAATGTCCTTTTATTCTTTCTTGGTTTGTACTCCAATCTTACCAGTCCTAATTTGTACCCATAAGTTTGATATATTTATTTAGTCCGTACACCTTCAATTTTGCACAACCGCGTGTATCGTGTAAGAGTACATCTTTAAGCTTTCTTAGTGTTATGTTCGTTTTATAAATGAAATCCACTTACTGCACACAATAACTTGAATTTACACTGTTGTATCTGTATATGTGTCAGCAGTTATTGCATTTATCAACTTTTTCAGGTGCTTTGCTAATTATTTTCCCTTAACGGATGAGTTCGCAATTTAATTGTCACTTCTTTTAGTGTCAAAGATATTCTAGTACGCCTTCCTGATCTATTGCGCAGAAAGACTGTTTCAGTGTTCTTTGTCTTTATGCCTGTTGTCACCTTATCTAATCTTAGTTGCAATCCGCCTTAGACTTTGTATTTGTTAGAATTATGCTCCAGTAATATCAACTGTCACTAACAACTTATTGAGATTCAATATGAAGATTAAAAAAAAAACTGACTGTTAAAGGTTTAAAAAATACAAAATAATTAACAAATTAATAATGAACATGCAATTGTTTGAAGGATTAAAATGGAATCTTTTACAATATAATAGATGGGTAACTAAATTTTAGACTCTTGTTTGTTACATGTGATTGGACTGAATTAGAGTAGTGTTGAAAGTTTACGGACCAGTTGGTAGATTTGAAACAACACGGATCAAGGGTGTAACAGGTACAAAATGTTAAAAACCCTTGATGTTCATATACTCATTTCTTTTTTTCTTAGGGGTTTGTGCATTTTCTCCGAGTGTAGAAGGTTGCTTCTTGGCACTTCCAGCAAGCACAGCAAAAGGTTCTGTGTTAGTTTATAATGTCATGGAACTCCGGTCTCATTGCGAGGTTTTTCCCCTATATCTTTCTACCTATATCAGATATGATATTTGGTGCTTTGATTTCTGAAATTTCACGAGTTTTATTAAATTACAGATAGAAGCTCATCGTTCGCCATTGGCTGCTATTGCCCTTTCTTCAAATGGCATGTATATTGCTACAGTCTCTGAACAGGGAACAATAATTAGAGTTCATCTTATTTCAGACGCATCCAAGGTAAGCACCTAACATGATTTCTTCATGAAGCCTCTTGAAGAGGATCAGGACTCAGAATAAGAGTGTTCTTAAAACTGTAATATGCACTCAGAAAATTTTGCATTGCCATATCTTGTGGTGCTTGAAAGTGGAGGATAGTGTCAGCGATTTAATGAGCTGTTCATTCTTGTTTCTATTCTTGTTGTTCTGGTCATTACTATGTTACTGTTTTCGTGTGTTTTTCTTTTTAATGTGTTAGGACCATCTTGTTTTTTGGAAATAGTTGACAGACCCTACTTTTGACGTGATTGATGTACTCTAAGTCAGAATTTTCAATGTCAAACATCCAAATCGCTCGTAAGAGAATAATGGGCTTATAACTTGATGAGATCTCATACAAAAATTATCATATTGTCCCAGGGAGGTTAACAGCAGATGAACTTTCCATGAGCGATTTAATAATTTCCTATAGATATTCCCTTCCCCAGACCCCACAGTGTGGGAGCTTCGGTACTGGGTACGCCCTTTATAATATCTCATTAACTTATAGACTGGAATAATCTCTTCACATGCAATTTAAACATTTGACATTTAAAATTTTGACTTGGAATAGAAATGTGTCACGTGAAGAGTCTATGTTTTGTGTGAATATGAACTTGACGAGGTCTAGCTGTAACTTTTAACATTAGGGTGGTCCCTTAAATCGCCTCTTACTTCAGGGGCTATAGATGTGATTAACCCTTTTTTTTTTTTTTATGAACTACCCAATCTGGAGTGACTATGATGTTTTCTGTTGCTTCTCACTATTTTTGGTTGCAATCTGGATTTTATGTGCAAGCTCCACGAATGGTATTGCATGATGTCACCTGATTCACTTGTAGTCTTATCTTTAGTAGATTGTTTTATGCTTAAGATATGTATCCTAACCGCACTGTAATCAGCAGTCATATAGTTTCCGAAGGGGGATGTACCCATCAACTGTATTTTCCTTGTCATTTGGGCCATCTATTCAACTTCCAGATGTTCTTGCAGCCACAAGCTCCTCGGGTTCTGTTCATGCTTTTTCTCTAGGATTGTCTACAAATCAAAGGTGAGTTTTCTTGAAAGTTTTTTTACCATTATGCCCATGACAACATTTTCCCTTTTTTACTTGTAAATCTTTTTGTTATATTATGGTGTACAAGGACAACCAGCAATTGCTGTTGTTAAATTGAAATTCTGTTGTGATAATCTGTTACGAAGAATGCTAGCAGTATTTTTTTTTTTCTGCACTCAACCTTGGATACTTGCGGTTTTATTGATCAATTGTAAGCACTCAGAAGTGCTCCCAAATTGTTTAGATTTTCATGTGAACCAATAACAGAACAAGTGTTTGAAGAAGTGCTTAAAAGAGATGTTGCTACTTTCTAGCACTCCTCATGTATTGTATTTGATGGTGTACATGTTTAGGAACATATTATAGGTCGTTTTATTCATTATTAAAGGATAACTTGAACAATTTCATCTTTCTACTCGTTTTGTTTGTTATTAATCTTCTTTTCTTACTTTAGCCTTCACTATTTTTGGCTTCTGAAACTGTTTTGCGATAGACGTCTTGATAGTTTTCTAATTTCTTTTGTTTGTGGTGTGTGTTTACATTGCGTCTGATTTCAATAAACCACTAAACTCTATGGTATTAAACATTTCTGTGAGAGCGTAGTTGATTGTGTTTAAGTTACCAAGAATGATGTATAAAGTTTACTCAATTCCCTTTGTATCTTCCAAATTTTATTAGACGCCAAAGATCAAGGAGTTTCCTCGGATCAATTATGCCGGAATCTGTCGAAGATGTTCTTGATCCAGCTCATCATCATGTTCTTCATAATGCGTTTCCAGCAGGAATCAAAAGGTGATTTTACGAAATTATCTCTATGGTATCATTTTAGTTGTTACGGTAGTTTTGTCATAGAATCGGTTATACCTATTGATTTTCTTTGCCATAATTTTCATTCTCATAGACTAGTTTTCTTGATATCCTTTGTTGAAATTAACATGTGATTGGCAAAAGTTACTATTAATTTTGTGGACTGTAGTTATTTCCTGCCATTTGGTTTTGGCAATACTTCTAAAATTCTTCATTTCTTTGGCAATTTAACGGAGCTATGCGTTTCCATTGCAGTTTCGCAGTGGTACGCAAAGTCGACAAACCGGTTGAGTCATCTGCATCTGAATCCATAGCGTGTTGGTAAGTTCATTGTTATCGTCCTTCTTGATATTGACCTGCGTCATTGGATGTTTTATGAAATATTATTTTCTTCATTTTATGATACGAGTGATAGCTTCTCTTTTCAAAGCAAAGTAATCTTTGTCAATAAGGATGGGTGTGGTGGTACAAGGTGCTTCTGTATCTTATGCTCCACGAGACATACAAAATTTGCCTTAAGCTTCATTGTTTGGCATACTCGGACACGTTTTGACAACTAAGGGCGAAACTAACTTGCTTTTGAGTTTAATTTTCTTTTTAAACTTAACAGTTAAGTTTTATTAAATTTTTCATGGGTTTTTTGGTTGAATCTAATTAGATCCACTTCCTAGAATCCTATTCCTACCTTGTATGCTGAATTTTTCTATTGCAACTTTTTCAGGGCAACCATATCTATCATCACCTTCAGCGGCTACTTCTTAGAGTACAGCTTAAGAATCACCCATCAGAATGAATCGTCTTGGGTTTTGGAGCGTGAATTTAACCTTCTAACTGCGATTTCGGAACGAACCATTAGCTCATGATCTTTCTGATTCGGAGCGAAAGTAAGTTCGACCATGGATTATAGTATGTATATCGTAGTTTATTGATACGGAGAAGAACTTGATGAAGCTAATATTCTAGGCTGCCTTGATGGAGATTGCGGAGAATTCGTAAGGAAAGGCTCCAATCTTGTATATTTCTTCGATTAAGGGTCCCGAAACTTGTATGATATATATTTCCATATTACACGCATTGATTTCCATGAAAACGTATCACAGTTAGTAAAATATGGGATGACAAGCACCTTATAAAAATATGTTCGAAAATTTCAACATTATTTGTATTGTAAATTTCAAAAGAATGTTAGTTATTATTTTAAAATATTTTTTTGAAGTTTAAAATTGGAAAACGGCTAAAAAAAAACAAGAATTTTACGTGTATTATGTGGAAGGTGTAAAAAATACATCTATTTTTCAGGTAGATTCGTATCGATTTAGGATATGGAAAATAGGAAAACGGGTATCGAGCGCTGTTGTCCTAATATTTTCCGTGTAGGTAATGTAAAAAGTGAAATTCAACTGATGAAGGGATTGAGCTTATCTATTTTCTCCCAATTTATTTATTTTTTTTTCAATAATAAATACTTTCTGTTACTGATTTTCAGTTGCCATTTCGTGGTTAGAAAATTTTATGAAATGTGCCAACCAAAGCTAAGGTGTTTCAGATGAAGTTATATTTCAAATCAAGACCCAATGTGAACCAAGTTCATTATAAACTGAGATAATAATAATGTTGTATAAATCATCATTATAATAAATGTCAGTATAGATAGCAATGGCTGACGAGTAATTTTCGTATAGTATCTTCTTTTCTTGGGAGTGTGGTGAGACTAGCCGGAGAATTTTAAATTTATATACAAATCCTATAAAAA
>MKEJ01037501.1:0-17433 GCA_001753735.1 Embelia ribes
TATTATATAAAGACAGTTACTATATTTTAACACCAAATTATCATATTTGTCAACATGGGTTACTTCTTCTTACTTTTCATGTACCTACGGGTCTTGTATAGAAAATGAAACCTTAAAATAATCGTAGAAACGCCCATATGTTCGGCAAAAGTCACAGGCAAGTCCAATGTTAAACAAATATATATTTTTAGATTTCGGATCTCTAGTAACAGGGATCCGTGGCGCAATGGTAGCGCGTCTGACTCCAGATCAGAAGGTTGCGTGTTCGATTCACGTCGGGTTCAATCCCATAACAAGGATCAATGTTTTTTATTATTTATTTATTTTTTGAAAAAATAAAAACAAGTAATAAGCATAAAATAATCAGAAAATGGAAACGATTTAATTTTAACAATACTTAATATGCCAACCCGATATCTTTTTCTTCTCAACATCTTTTTGGTATTTTCTTACTTTTTCCCAAACCAAAAATATTTTTGATATAGTTTCCTTCCCTATATAAAACTTTTTTCCCCCCTTATTTTGCGTCAAGTATCCAAGCTTTCACAATATTAATATATATATATATATATAAATAAAATAAAGGCAGACATAATCAAGTAACAAGTTTCATTAAATGAATCATTGAAACTCTGAAAGTTTCGACACCTTTTTATCATTTGTAACCAACATAAATACATGAAGCCCCTCAATCTCCATCTTCGAATGCGTGTGAACGCGTCTAGACATCAATTTATTTTTTTCGGAAGCACTTTTGGAATTTCGTAAGCCCCTCAATTTAAATGAGTAACTCCAGCTCGAAAGCTCGACTCGAGCACTTAATGAATCGAGTAAGAAAGGTTTTTTTATACTTAATTCAAGTTTGAGTATTAATCAATTCGTTTGAGCTCACAATTAAATCGAGTAGTATATACATACAAATTATATATTTAAATTAACATATATACTTATAAATGTATCCAAATAAATACGTTTATTTATCAAATAAAGAAAAAAAATATTTGCAAATAGAGTTCACGTCTTAACATTATAAGCAAAACCAAGTCAAGCAGAACCTTGACTTGGATGACTTAGACTTAAACTCGAGTTCAAATAGGCACCAATCAGGGGAACCTGAGGAGCTCACACCTGGGCACTATCAGTACGAAAAATTGAAAACAGTGCCCCACAAGAAGGATACGAACTAATGCGGACCGAACATGTGCATCAGACATTGCATCTCGTCAACACAGTTTAATAGCAGCGGTGCAGTGTAAAGACTAGCATGCATCGCAAATAAGAGTCGAATGCAAATGGATTTTAAAAAATCTATGCCCTTAAATAAGAATCAAATACCAAAGACATTCGAAGTTGCCAAATTTTGCTTTGTTTTTTGGGATTATGACTAGTAAATATTTCCGAGTACTTAAACAACCAAAGGGAGAAAAAAAAACCGTAGCCTAAAAACTCAAAATAATAAAACCATAGCATAAACTCAAGCTTTGTTCCATGTCACTCGTGGACACTTCACTTTATTTATTGACAAAGTTTTTCCTAAAGCAGTTCAACCCGTGGCATACTTTTGAGTCCAGGATCGAGCATTGTTTATGTACTTGGCTCTGTCGGTTTTGTACAGATGAGCAATTTCGGGCACCAGTGGATCGTCGGGGTTCGGATCTGTGAGCATAGAACAAATCGATAGCAACACCTGCAAAACAGCATAGTTGGTGAGAGACAAACATCAATTACACGTGTTATGGGAAATTAATGAGTTAATTAAGCCTACTGCAATGTCCTCTTTTGAGGGCAAAATTACCATTCAGAATCTCAAAATGCAACTTAAAACTGTTATAGTGAAAAAATCTGTGTTAGTTTATTGGAAAGCTCCTCAAAAAGGGATTTTTGAAATTGAATATCGATAGTGCTTCAAAAGGAAATCCAGGCTCTGCTGGGAGTGGTGATGTCATCAGATTTGATAAAAAAGTGATTGGGACCTTCTCTCGTAGCTCGGGTATTCAAACCAATAACTTTGAAGAATTAAATGCTCTACTGACTGGTTTGATTATTTGTTACCAGTTAAATATTTGAAAATTTCAAGTTGAAACTGATTCAAAACTGATAGCTCAATGGATCTCTGATAATAGAAATGTTCCTTGGTCTCTCCTAAATATGTGGTTTGAAATTTTATGCTTAATGGAATATGTAGAATTGCAGATTAAGCATATTTTCAGGGAAAGCAATCAAGTGGCTGATGCTCTAGCTAAATTGGGTGCTAAAGGGAAGAATGGCTTTTATCAATCTGCAATGGAGTTGCCGATTTTAGCTCATCGAGCTTTGTGTATGGATAAGATGGGGATTCCTACATGGAGACACTGGTGCTTTGCTATTTTGTTTTCCTTTTTAGGTTTTAGCAGTAGTTTTGTTTTGTTTTGCTGTTTAGGCTGTAGTTTTGTTTGTTTCAGCCTTTGGTTGCAACTCTTAAGGCCTTTTGGCCTCTATTAATGAAAGTTTTGTTTTGTTAAAAAAAAAAACATCAACTAAGCGTCTAGACTCTAGAATACTAAGTAACTTCCAAAAAATAAATACAAATAAAGAATAAAGTTTTTGTCAGGTATACCGTATACAAATATGATGATGAAATAGACAGAATTATTGATATATACCAACACAGTGCTAGTATGCACACGGAATATTTACTTTTGCATAGAATTTTTATCGTCTTCAATAAGCTGATTTAAAATATTAAGTAGCAAAAATAGCCAATTCGGATCCATGATACTAAGGACCATACAAAAATAACTTCAACCCCTTCTGCACAACACACAACAAATCCAATCCTTCCTAAGATATTATGAAAAAAAAAAAATCTTCATCAACCCCTCTCTTTAAGATCAAAGGAAGCATGAACAATGTGAAATGGACGACATTTATCGGAATTCAATATACTAAAATCTTAGGAGGTAGGAATAATATGATCTTGTTATTTTATTCTTTACATGGTATAAATGATTTTCGAGAAAATGATGTCACTTACAATATCAGTTCTAAGTATACAGAAAGATACTAATGGTCTCTCCAGCATTGAGTTGGCTGGTTCCATAAAAAAATTTTGGTAAACTATAACGGAATCAAAGAAAATCCCAGGTAATATGTAACGTAAAGTAATGCAAAAGTGTCAAAATTGCCGTTACCTTGGATATGGTGAGGGCTGGACTCCATTGTTCTTTGAGAATGTCGAGACAAATGCTACCGTTACTGTTGATATTAGGATGGTACACTTTTGTTTGGAAGATTACCTGCAAAACCCGAGCAACTCTTTAAAACGATGGCAACAACTATACAAAGTTACAAACAAAAGGGGATTAAGTTTATCATTGTCATCAGTCCTATTCTGAAATAGATCCCCTTGGAAGTTTAAGTCCCTCTGTCGCTGACGCACCTTACCCCACACAATGGAGGAGCCACATGCACTCAGTTGCCCATTTACATTCACAAATGTTATGTCACAGTGGTGGGCCCAGTATTTCCAGATTAGGATGTGGGGTGTTATGTCACAATGGCGGGCCTAGGATTCCCGGATTAGGGTGCGTGGGGGGGCTAGGGGGAGGGGGGGGGGCAGGAGGGGTAAGGGGTAAGGGTAAAATTTTCAATTTTTTTATAGATATTTCAAATAAATTCCGGAGACCTCACTGTGCCTATGGTTATGTTCATGCTCGAAGCAGCATCCTTACATTGTTTCTCAAAAGAAAGAAAAAAAAAAAGGAAACCCTATAACAAGGTGCTGTCAGACCATGTTGATTCTATTTGTGTAATACCCATATTGGCTCCTTTTCATTATAATAATATCAACAATTCAACATATTCTTTAGGTTCTTTGGAGCTGAGTTTATAAACAAATTTGATAACTTAAAAACCAACAGCAAAGTCTATAACAAAATGTACAAGAAAACAAGCAGTATATTTCTGATTAAAATTTTAAGTGTCAACTAGGATAAACACAAATAAAATGGGAGACTATTGTATTTTCAAACAAAAAATAGAGTGCCAATATTGCTGTTCCCAGAGGGCAACAACTACTCTTAAAAACCCCATGTCTATATTTGGATCAAACAAAAAACTTGTTCAAAAAGAATATATTGAAAGGCAAAGAATCAACAATAGCAATCAAGCGATATATACCTTTGGTGGCTTGAACGGGTAATCTGGTGGAAAGTGTATCATAACAAGAAACACGCCGCCCGCAAATGGGCTATCAGGTGGGCCCATAATTGTTGCTTGCCAGTGAAACAAGTCGTTCCCCACAGGACCTATAATAGGAAAACTCTAATGTTTAATACACAACTGCAAGTCTGCAATGAATGAATCAAGCAACTAAAAGGCCATGGCAAAGATTTCTTGCAATTGGCATTGGCTAACCAATATTTGCCAAACGAGTTAAAGCTATGAATACTTCAAATGATTGAGACAAAACCAAAACACAAGTCCGTAGATAATTGCAAGAATAAAAGTAACCAGGTTAAATCCGTAAAAAAATGTCGACTAACAAACTAGGTGCTTCGAAACTCTTATAGCATGTACAATTTCGTGTAAACTTCTATGAGAACTGTAATTGTTTTTATTATCCAACAGTTTCCTGAACAACCTTCAAATCCTTTCTCAAATTATTCATAGTTGATGGAGTCTAATATCTAAATGTCCATTCCCTAATAGTGGATGATCTTATGATTAAAAAGCACCGCTTTCTCAAACCAATACAAGAATAAGTGCAAATTAACAACTATACAAAAATGGAGAACAAGGAAAAAGAAGCTAAATTAACAATGGGACAAACCTGCACTGCAAGAAGCAGGTGGATCCTTTTCCATGTCCTTCAACTCCTTTACAATCCGCTTGGTAGCCATGATTTCTTTGAACTAGAAAACAACTACGAATTCAAATGCGAAAGGCAAGCTTATATCATTTTTTGATTAATAAACATATTATAGAAAAGGGCGCCTTTGGGCGAACTCTGTATACTCATATATACGTATATATATACACACATTATCGCATAAAGGCGATCTCTATATACACACATATATACGTATATATATACAAAGATTATCGCATAAACTCTTCTCCACCCAATCTCTGTTCCAAACCTCATTGCAGACAAAAGGAGGATAGATCGGACAAAACTAATAGTTGTAAGGCCACATTGACAAAACTCAAGCAAAGTTGTTTCTAAGGCAATCCTCTTCTCCAAAGATACTTTATTGCATAATAACAAACAATTATTTAACATCAACTAATTCAAACTCTATTCACCGAAAGAGAACTCTTTTATTCAAAAAGTGGTTTTGGAAAAATGCTACATGCGCAAATGTAGTGACATGTGCCATTCTTCCAAGCTTGATGGTGGAAAAAGAAAATGTATTATTATTTGTCACGCAACCAAGCCCGCTTGCAAAATTTAAAAATAAAACAAAAACAAAAAGTTCCAATCATTGCTTGATTGAAACTATACTAAAACAGAAGCATTGAAACTCTAATATATTTAAAAAAAGAAATTTTCAATATATTAAGAGCCCCGACCCAAACAAAATAATAGCTTTGAATTTCTTACATTCTAGCATCATCGCTTACTTTTGTTTATGATTTTTAAAGCCATTAAACAAGTGTAGGGAAGAATTATAAAACCTTCTGAGACTAATTAAACCCTTACGAAGCCGAATTTAAACTTGATCAAGAAAATATTTTTAAAAAATAATTATTCTCTTATCTATAGTGTTATATTTAGCCAAAAAAAATAACACATTCACCTACGCAAGAGAAGCATAGAGCAAAAAGCTAGAGAAATAAGAATATTTATAAATCTAAGAACAATATGACAAATCAATTACAATTAACAAAAATAAACAAATTAGCCTAGCACACACACAAACCTACTGTTGTTTGGTAGACCCAACGGATTTACCTGCCCCATACTCAGGGGATCCGCAGATTTGCGGGTCGCAGGTCTATGAGGGAAAATATGATACCCATACCCACACCGCACTCTTCATATTCGCAAGGCAGGTAAAAGGTCAGTGGGCTCACCTCGACTAACCCTTTAAAAATTTAATCAATGTTTCAGCATTTATGGTTTGTTTTGTTGCAGTTTTTAAGAGACATCTTAGCTTGTTTTCTGCCAAAAAATAAATTCAAATGAATATATCTTAAATCTTCTAGCTTATTTGGACCAAAACAAAACTACACTCAGCCTAAATGCCACCAAATAAAATGCAATCCAGTTTTTAAACAAAAAAGCATAAAAGTTCGAGTTAAAAAATTGCAACCAAAACCTTTGTAAAAAGTGTGATTTTTGATAGCTGTGGAAGGTTAGTCGACTAATCTCTATGATAATTTGATAATTTGACTTTTAGGTCACGTGTTCGCGTAATAAATCACGAGTTGGGAGTACGATGCTCGAGTCCAGACACGGTCGGACCTACGAGTCATAGTTTGATACAGGGCTACACCTATACTTTTTTAGAATGCAAAAATTTTTAATGTAAATTTTTTTATTTGTAATTTTAATCTTGAATTTAGAGTGTACAGTTTTTTTTTTTTACCTAGGTTTAGCTACCCTCATAAAATTTATAATTATATGCTGTGGGGCCGGTACTGATGGTAAGGACGGGTTTAATCCGATTTTTCAGGTTCCAAGAATTCAGTATAATATATAAATAAATGATATAAAATTTCTAATAATTATTTCTTATTTTCAAATATTGTTGCTGAAATTTAAAACAAAAAAAGGGCTAAAAAAGCATGAATTCTACGCATATTATACAGGATATGTCAAAAATAAATGTATTCTTCGATACGTTCCACAACGATTTGGAAAACGGAAGTTTTTTTCAATTATACGTTGTACAAATATTAAGAGGCGAAAGTTTGCAAATTTACTAATTGGGCAAGGGAATAGTCATAACATGATGTAACCATATGTGTGACTATGTGTTTGTATATCTTGTGAATATTATTACTCTTTGAGATAAGAAAATGATCCAAGTAATTAACCAGAAATATAGCTTATAATTATGAATTTGTGATTTGATCTAAGACATGGCTTAACTCTGTACAAATATCTATGTGCTTAGAAACTGCAAAAAAATACTCGAATGGACAATTATGTGTCAAAAATGTAGAAAATACATGTGGTTAGATACTGTATGTTGATATGGCTTGTTGATAGGAAGGGCGCCAAGGTTTAAGAGATGCTGCTCATTACATCAAAAGCCAACTTGAAATGATGAAAGAGCGAGCTGGACCTAATGTAAGGTTCGTTTAATAGCTTTACTTTTCCAAAATTTTGCTGTCCGTTTTCAGATATCAATAACCAAAACTTTGTTTATTTTTTCTGTTCTGGTTTTGCTTGATTTTCAGGATTGAGATTGAAGACACCACTGTTAATGGAACCTTTAACATGTTGTTCTTAGGTCATAACTTGTCCTTTGGATATAGAGACCATCCTAATATTTTAATGAGGTACTTAACCGAATTACTTTTTGCTTCATCGTTAATACCGCCTTGAAACTAACTTGTATTGAGTTACAGGATATCGTCCGTAGATTCAGACAGCAATGACCCATCAGTTTTAGTAAATGGCCATTTCGATAGTCCAATGAGTTCTCCTGGCGCTGGTGACTGTGGTTCCTGTGTTGGTGAGTTTTGTTGATAGTTGTATTGTCTTGTTTTGTTTTGTTTTTCTATCTCAGTTTTCTTTAATTTCACTGTTCGGCCTTCACAGCATCGATGCTGGAATTAGCGAGGCTTATGGTTGATTCTGGTTGGACCCCTCCGCGACCAATAATATTTTTATTTAATGGGGCGGAAGAACTTTTTATGATGGTAAGTGACTTCCTACTTTTATGTAGAAACAAACATGGACCCACAATTTATTTTTTCTTTCCTTTTTTCACTTTTTCTTTTTAAAAAAATCACTAGCAAATCTGCCATCAGATGCCCTCCCTTTTGTCCATTTATAGACATTATATGATAAGTTCTCTAATAAATAGTTACGTTGTGTAACTTGGTATGAGAAAATGACATTAATCTAATAAAGCTAAGTGTTTGTGCTTTTTCTTTGTGTGTGTATATATATATATGCATCTAGGAATTACAGTCTTATTTTTTGAAGTGAGAATGACATTATAATGCTGTGTTCTGAAACGCAAGTTTGATTTCCAGCTTATGATCACACCTTTAACAAACGTTTCCCAATTTTGAAGGGTTCACATGGTTTCATGACAACACATAAATGGCGTGAGACTATCGGAGCATTTATAAATATTGAAGCTTCTGGGTCAGGAGGACTTGGTAAGATTTTTTTTTCCCGTCTATTTGTTCTTCCTTTAGTATCATTAAGTTCGTTATGTTTCTTCTACTGTATAAGCAACTGACTTTCACCTCTTCTTTAACTGTTTTTCTTAACTGTTCTCTTTCTTTTTGTTCATATGAACAGATTTAGTGTGCCAATCTGGGCCAGGGTCTTGGCCTTCTCTTGTCTATGCTCAGTCAGCTTTATATCCTATGGCAAATAGTGCTGCTCAGGTGTTCCTCCACCTATGCATGTTTTATCGCCTGTCCTAATTTGTTTCATTCTTTATATTTACTGAAGTGGTTGTTATGATTTGTTTTATGTGTGCAGGATATTTTTCCCGCTGCTCCAGGCGACACAGATTATAGAATGTTTGCCACTGACTATGGCAATATTCCCGGGCTGGATGTGATCTTTGTCCTTGGTGGTTATTTTTATCATACCTCTTTTGACACTGTGGAAAGACTAATGTATGTTTTAAATTTGCACTTTTGTTTACCAATTTAGTAATTGAAATTATCATAACATTTATTATGACACATGTACATCTGTTATACAGACCAGGAAGTATTCAAGCACGTGGGGAAAATTTGTTTAGTGTGATAAAAGCTTTCACCAATTCTTCCAAGTTAAGAAACTCCCTTGAGCGAGAATCTCTTGGAGCTGCTGGTGCTGGTAGTGACTTTGGCGATGAGCGGGCTGTCTTCTTTGATTATTTATCGTGGTTCTTGGTATGCTATAATTTGATTGTAACCAAATTCACTATGAGCGTAGATCCACTAACTATATAAATCTTTCAGATAATTTACTCGAAAAAACAAGCTCTGGTACTTCACAGCATTCCTGTTGCCATCTACCTTTTAATGCCCTTTTTGTTGCGCTTACCAAATACTGGTTTAAGTGGTTCAATCTCCACATCCTTCGACTTTGTCAAAGGTGATCCAGTAGTGCTTGCATAATTTACAATTTTGGTCTGTCTTTGTGTAAATTAGGCTGCTATAATGATATTGTTCTTATTTGCAGGACTGCTGCTCTATGCTACTGGGGTCATATTAGCAATTGTCATTCCTGCAATCTTCGCCGTATTGAGATTACTTTTCTGTGAGCATTCGATGAACTGGTGCGGGTCTCTTTCTGTCAATATCACTTCTCTCTAAAAGTACATCATGAATGGATGTTGGTTTCCCATTAATTGCAAAACATCTGCTCACTGAATATTTGTTATCATAGACGCTTCTTTAGTTTTACATTTTGCATTACCTATTAACTTCATACAAATTAGATTAGTACTTCTGGAATATTAGAAATACATTCTATCCCATGATTGTTGTGCAGCTTGACGGTGATTTCTGTGTGTCAATTTAATTGGTATTTTAGATTGCATTCCAAGAAATTTAAGTAGACAACAAGAGTCATCAATTGAACAGTAAACAATAAATCAGTCAAAGTTTCTTCCAAAAGTTGACAAAACTCATAAACTCTTGGCGTAGGAAATTGTGATCAATTCTTGAAATTGTTCTGCTTTAATTAGGTTTTGTATGGTATATGTACTTGGTGTGCATTGATGAATTTTCTGGACTTGCCAATGCAGGTTCGCTCATCCATTTTTGGCCTTCCTAATGTTCATACCACCTTCACTTATGGGTCTGCTGATTCCTATAATTGTTTGCAGACATTTTCCTCTGTCTCTGGATTTTTCTGCTCTTTCAAGATCCAAAGAGGTATGCCTTCAGCTTCTATTTAAATGTTAATGATCTCCTGATAAACACTGTAATTTTTTTCTAATTATTCTTTTATACATGGAGCTATCAGTTTATTCGAAACTTTGGTTATTCGAAACTTTGGTTGTACCAATCTGATGAGCTTCTATATATCTGCAGTATTGCTGCAATCAACATTGGAGTTTTGCTCAACTTTTTCTATGATTGCTTTCATTTAAATGTTCAGAGTGATAGCCCCCCATTAACCATTTCAGGAACTAGGAGTGGAGGCACGATTCTGGGGAGCATTTGGGTTCTATTCCCTCCTGACTTTGGTATGTGATTCGGTTCTAGTGACTAACTATTTGTATCAAAGGTCAATTAATATACATGAGTTCTAACTCATTTGCTATTTCGGTCAGTATATGATAAGTATTTCAGATGCATAAGCGGAAATTGTTAAAATTATATTTGTGGAACCAGGCTTATCTTCTAGCTGGGTTGAGTGGAGGTTTCCTGACTTTTTCCATAACTGTCTTCATGCTTCCCGCATGGATATGCTTCTGCATGTCCCGCAAGGTTTTTGGTAGCCAATCACTCAGGTAATAAATACCAATTTTTTGGATAAGTAGGTGCTAGATACTAGTCACGTAGGAATCCTTTTCTTCTTGATATGCTATCTTGTTTCTTCGAGTGCATATTTAGTATATGACTTTCTCAACTGCTTTCAGGTCTGTAGCATGTTATGTGGTACCTTCAATACCGTCCCTTTTATATTCTGTCTACTTCGGTGGGTTCTTGGCCCTATTTTTACTTGAGAAGACAGGAATGATGGGTTCTTTGCCACCTCCTTATGGTTAGTAATCATGGTTCACAATATGTGGAATATTTTATGAGTTCATGAAGCTTTCAATTCTCTTCTGATTGCTTTGTTGATTGAGATAAACTCTTAGTTCTTGTGCTAAAAAGTTGCCCTGTGCTAAACCTTGAGTAGCATTTTCTTTGCCTGGAAAGTTACAAATATGGTTCTTCTTGTATGTTAACAGTTGAAAGATACGATCTCCCTCCAAGCCGTACGTACGACTTTCATCAAATACGGCATTCTACAGAATTCTATTTCTCTATGGGATAGAGTATGGGATTCTGTTTACTCTATTAAATTATCCATTTCCCTCCTTTTCCTGCTAGGATTGNNCCTTGGGTTTCCGAAATAGTGTAAATAGAAGTGCTTCAAATCATTGCTATTTGACACGGACCTGTTATAAAAAGTCGAGATATTTCGAATTCTTTGTTGACATGGACAAAGTCAGGGAAAAGGAGATGTACTAGGAATAACTATTTCCAAGTGAAAAGGAGAAAGATTGTCCTAATGATAAAGGATTATTTTTGTAAAGTGTGTTTAGAAATTGTTTCATATTTCACGAATACTACACTAGAAGTTCTCTTATTTGTCACTGACTAAGTATTAGGTTTAGTTTTTAGATTTTCCACATGGGCAGTCACCCTGTTTGAAGTTTGTTTCTAGACTGGAGTTTTTCTTCTTTTTAGTCTATTCGACTTTCAAAGCTACATCTAGTCTTTTTTTCCTCTTTTTGGTGGCGAGTCATCTAAATGAACATCTATATCATTCAATGGCACTGAAGCATTGATAATTCACTGTTGTTGACATTGTGATTACCTTTTATTTGCAGGGTATTTTGTTCCCGATGTTGTAATTGCAGCAACTGTTGGGCTTGTAACAGGTTGGTGCATGGGGCCTCTTGTACCTGTTCTTGGCCATTGGCTGGCCAAATCATCTATAATGCAGTTCCTGTTGCATCTTAGCGTGCTAGCCTTGGCAATCTCCTCACAGTTTTTTCCTTATGGCACCGAAGCCCCTAAAAGAGTTGTTTTCCAGCACACAATTGTGACTAGAGGTATTAAAAATTTAAACAATTCAAGTGCTATGCTCCTTCTATTGACAGCTGTTCTTGTCTTGCCATCTAAATGCATGTTTGGTGTCAAATAATTTCAAGCTGCTTCCACAATTGTTTCCAACTATTTCAGGCATTTCTGACTGTTTCCATTTTTTCCTCCCATTAATTTCTAACTCTAGATTTTTAATATAGTAATGTATGGATCACTCTTTATCTACTATTTAGTGTTGAAATCTCATATTTGACAGATGCAAATCATATTGTGGACTCCAGTTATCATATAGCTGTAGTAGACTCCAATTCTTTGCCTTTTGTTTTCAAACATGTTCCTGAAATGGCAAGAGAATTGGGCGTTGGTCCGAAGCTATCCTTCGATTCTGCCGATTTCTCCACCCAAGAAGATTGGATGGTATGTAAAATAATGAATGTCCTATAAGATGTGGATTGATATCCTTTAACTTTGGATACAATTGTATGGACACATATACTCTCTCTTTTATGATCATGCAATGGATTTTCTTTTGTTGTGGTGGATCAGCGTTCCTTTTTTATTTATAACCTGGTTTTTTCTAAGAAGCATGGCTACTTACGGGGATATTAGTATATGAAGTGCACTAACACGCCATTCACTGAATAGTACTTGGCATAATAATCATGGGGGACTACATAAGTTGTCCACGTTTTAGTAAAGGAGTATGTTGACAAACGTCCAGGTCCAAGCAGTGTCCATGAAGTGCCCAATATGAGACATGTGTGCTCATAGTTTGTCGCACCAGTCTCCGCGAAGATAAGAAAAATCTAAAACTTTGGACCAAATCATGTATTGGAAATGTTTTTTAGAAGTTACAGGCATTCAACGCCGTTAATTCATAGAAAAACGGTGTTTATGCTTCCTTGGGTGTCTATGCTTATGGGATATCATATGTCTAATGTCACTATGATCCAGTCACTTGTCGCCAAGTTATTCTTTAGAAGCATAATGTCTTTGCTAGAGATTTGCTTTTGCCTTTTCTGTTGGTCTTTATCTGAAGCTTGAATTTTGGCATGTATTTATTCTACAGGCAATTTATCCGCTATCATCCTTGTTTTCTAGAAGCTTGAAATTCCCTGTAAAAAGTGATGATATCTTGGAGCAGTACATTAATTTCCCCCATATGTCAAGTTATAAACCACAGGAGATCTCTGATGATGGATCTCGGAAGGTTTTCTTGGAGCTATCCTTGGGGTAAGTAGAAAACAATTATATGCAGTTTTGCTCACCTTTCAAGCTTCTATTTTGGGGCACTCCAACCAGTTCCCCTAAATGAGCCCCTACTCCCTACCATAAATTTTGGGGAATAAATTCAAGGGAAACCTCTCTTCAATCTATCCAAATATTTTTCAATCCCTTAAAATTAGGGGTTTGCTATGGTGCTCTCCTTAAATTAGGGGGCTACTATTCACAGTTCTATTTTTTTAGTGTAGGGAGTCTGCTGTGGAACATTCTCTATATCTCAGCTTATAGTTAGAGTCTCTATATCTCAGCTTATGGTTAGAGTTTGGGACGTAGGGGGTTGAAATTTGGGGAATTGGTGGAATGCCCTGAACCACCCCATTTTGAATTTATTATTTTTCTTCATCTGTAAATACATAAAGACCATAACATTGATGCAACTTTACCTGCCTTGTAGTTCTTCAAAGGAGGTTTGGGTTACAATTCTCAACATCACTGGCCCTCTATCAAATTGGTCTCTTGCCAATAATGAACTTCCAGGTGATAAAATTTATCTCTGGTTCTTTTACGCTTGTAGTTTAGTATATACAATGTTTACTTAGTTTAAGGCTTTGAATTTCCTTACAGATACTGAAACAGTCAATGGTGGCCCGCCTTCGTACATTTGTAGACTTAGCGGAGCAAGCCAGGAGAAGTGGACCTTCTGGCTGGAGGTAAAAATGCTATGCCATTTTTTCGGTTTCTTCACTCTATTATTCTTTTAGTATGTCTTTGGTTGCGCCCACATTCGAATTAGTTCCTCCTCTTCCACCTCAATACACATTCGTGAATCTATGGTCCATAGCGTCAAGGCAACGAATTCTTTCATTTCTTTTCTTCTCAAACCAAGATTACCAGAAAGTCATCTTCGATTTTCTTCCTAAATTACAGGCAAAAAGTTCTGAACCATTGCGGGTTGAAGTTGGAGTTGTTGACCAATATTTAGTGGAGCGAGCGAAGAAGTTGACAGGCCTCTTCCCAGAATGGGTGGATGTCGTTGCTTATACAAGTTTCTTGTCAAGTTATATTTTCTAGCTCCCATCAAAATTTTTGAGCTTGAAGAGCTAATAATCTATAGGCCGTCAGTTTTTTCATATCATGAATATAGATTTTGTAACTGCGAAGCTAATAGTTTATGGGCCGCAGTTTTTCCATTACTACGAGTGTAGATTTTGTAACAGTAGTTCTGTAGTTTGGGAGCTATAGGTTTTTGTTTTCTGATTTTCCCTTTTTTTTGGGTAGAATATCATATCTTCATGTAATTTATAATTTTAAATTGCTATCTCATTTGTTGGATGCACCAATGGAGAAATGGGCATTTGGTTGTCGACAAGAAATGAAAGCCATAGGTAATGTGTTTCGGTTTCATGGATGCGATTTAGAACATGTGTTGATAAAATGTATTATAAGAAACTATGCCTGGAAATTTGTGACCGAAACATCTGTGCTTCAATAGTTACTCCCGGCAAATGTTTGGATGTAAATCTAGTTTTATACACACATTTACACATGGGATTATGAAATATACGTGCATACAGCATATTTATTCAAAGCAGATTGTGTTTTTGGATCATTGCGCGGTTGAACCATGGGCTATTAAAGGGGTTCGGAAGAATTGAGGAATTGGAGCTGAAGAGCTGGATTCTGAGGTGGCTTTAGATACAAGAATGGATGCGTGAACCACCCTCATTATAATCTAAGTGATGCAATTAACCGGCTAATTGGTTGGTTCGAGATATAATGTTGCGTGGATATACAAGGAAATTGACTTGTGTGCAGATTAATAAGCTTGCATTCGTTTGCACGCAATATTTCATAGATCTTCGGTGCTACTGGAGTCCATCTTTCCCCTATTAGCGTCGGATTGGCATAGGGGTTGATCATGTACTGTTATGTGGATATCTATTTGCTTTCCCTTTTTTTGCTTGGGCTTAGTTTGTTATTAATGTTGCAACGAATTCGTTTTTTCAAAATTGTTTCCCAAATTTGATTCTAATGGGCGGTTGTTCTCTTGATGAATAAGAAAACAACTTCAACAAGGTGTTTTTTGATTGAAAATGTGATAATCATTTTTCCTTTCCTCCATTGTAATTTTTTTTACATGGGACTTGCTGTGAATAATATGTATGAACATGTATTTAATCCAAGTCAGGTGGTTAAGAATCTTTTACATTGTGAATGTCATGTAACTTTATTTGTAAAGACAAAATACTACATAAATTAGGGAGAGGACAGTTTATTATTAAGGGTGGATTTGGTTTTTTATGCATTCAGCTTTATTTTCACCTTTTTTTTAGGTAAAAATCACAAAAAATGAAACTTAAAAATTAAAAAACTGAGTAGCTAACCGACTCCAATTTTTGAATAAAAAAATTGGAACTTTTGAAACTAAAATGTTATAGCAAAACAAAAATATTGTAAATAAAACTATTGGTTGAAGCCTTAAAGGTCTCATGGGCTAATAAAAAGACCTGCAACCCTATAAATACTGACGCACAAATAAAAAAAGACCCGCAATCCCATAAATGTGAACCCCACATAGGCCTCCTTTCACCCTTAAAAATAAATTAAAATAAAAATACAAGCTGTTCATTAGACTATTGGCAATTTGGCATACTTAGATAGTAAAATTGGTTAAAATAATTCAAAAATACTGCCTTTTCTATTTTATTTATTTTCCATTCAGCTATCTCATTGATCATACCAGTTATTTTAGCTCATAACAATTAATTTAATTATTTTTATAATTTTTTACTTATAGTCAACATTGATAACCTAACACTACCTTTTGATAATCTATACTATTATAAAAGGAAACACAATTTGGGCAGTTACAAAAAGTGAAGCCCATCCCACTTTTTAAATTGCCTATTTTACCCCTTGGGTAATATAAAATCATTTGTCTTTTTTTTCCAAACTAAAGGATAAAAAAGGTATTTAACCATATCACTATCCTGATTTTTCTCAACTAACTCCATCTACCTTAATTCTCTCTCTTTTTTTAGGGTGTCACTCCACAAACAAAAACCGTCCACTATATCATGCATACGGATTAAAAAATATTGTTTATTCCAAAATTTAACCAACCTCTAAATGTACAAATTGAGTAATTCTTTATATTAATTTTTTGACTAGTTTTTGTTTTTAATTAAATTATTTTTTTTAATATAATTATAGTTCAAACGATGCACGCATCGTGTGTGTTAGTGTGCTAGTATATATGTAAACATATAAATTCATATATATATATATGAAAATAGCAAGAGTCTGAACTTTACCAACCGCCTTAAAGTCAGAGACGAGAAGAATAATACGTGTAAACTCTGTTCTTCATTTTATTAATTTTTTTATTAAACTCTCTGTTCTTCATTTTATTAATTTTTTATTTAAAAATTGGATCGTGTTTATTTGTTTATATTTTGATTTGAGCTTATTTGTTATTTTATTTTAAATAAATTTATAATTTTAATTTGAATGCATTTAATTTTTTTAAAATAAAAATAAATTTATTTATTTACTTAAAATATATCATCTAATAAAATCCTTAACTAATATTTTTTATTCAGATTTTGTGGTAAGCGTATTAACAATATTTTAAAACTATTTGATAAAATTTTGGGCCCTGTTGGACCACCACTGACAATAGACAACAAATGGACCCTCGGCTTCTCGGAAAAGATGTAGCCTCTATTTGGCTTATCAGAATTGTAGATTTTCAAATTCTTAGTTGTGATTAAATAATTTTTTTTATTTAAATTTTTTTTAATTTATATATTTAATTTTAGCTATTTGTGGAATAGAAGCTATCTGTCAGCTGTCTGCCAGCTGTCTCCATCCGGCAACAAATTGTCTTTAGAATGTATCGCTTCTACAATTCGAACTAGTTCTCTATATATAATTTACACGAATGATCCCTTTAGATTTGACTAATATTCTATTTTGTCCCTGTAGATTAATTCGAGACACTAGTAGTCCCTCAATTCCAGAAAGGTGATGGATCTGGTCATCAAGTTTTAAAAAAGGGAGATAGCTTGTTTCAGACTCTCCTGCATAGTTTTTACTTTTTTATTTTTTTAAAAGTAAAACCTTAACTTGCTGAAATCTAAAGATGAAGGTAACAAGAATGATCGTGAAAACACTATATTATCCCTAAATGAAATATAAATAATTCACTAGTATTATTCTTCATCATTTCTTCTTACTTTCCATTCCATCGTTATGTTGATGAACAATTGTTGAAAG
>MKEJ01037508.1:0-17097 GCA_001753735.1 Embelia ribes
ATTAATTTATAATTTTTGGTACGATGACTTTTGTTATAAAGATACAATATGGACAAACTTGGTAGAAAAATAGAGTTAGGATTTTTTATAGAATAGTTAGATAATTTTCGGCATGTGAATTATTTTCCTTATTATTCGAATGGCTCGAATTTTTCTTGAACCATGTTAAACTTTGCAGGCTGTGGTAAAGTACTCCACTGATGCTATGAAGGAGTCGCGAGTTTTTGATTATGCTGCCATGGTAATTTAATTTTTTTAACAGTACCTCAAGGGCTTATTTGGTTGTAGCTTATTGACTTTTTTGCTTAAAGCGGGACAACATTCAACTGCTCAACTTTTAAGCTGAGCTTATTTGCCGTTTTGGCCTAAATAAGCTAAAAGTTTGAAGCTGAAAAGCTGAGCTTATTTGTTGTCTTGGCCTAAATAAGCTACAAGTTTAAAGCTGGATCCATCCGGCTTTTTCTAAGACAAAAATAAGGTAGTTTATTTGCTTAAAACTTGCAACCAAACGAACACTTAGTTGCTTCCGCCTTAGATTCCTTTTATAATTTTTGGTTGCTAAATTTTGTAGGTGAGCACTTTACAATATAGAAAAATGGACTTTGAAGAGTTTTGCGGTGCTGCAATAAGTGTATATCAATTGGAAGGGATGGAAAGCTGGGAGCAACATGCTCGTCGTGCCTATGAGCTTTTCGAGAAGCATGGGAATAGGCCTATTATGATAGAGGAACTTGCTTCGGTATGCTCTCTCTCTCTCTCTTTGCCTCACACCAACACCCGCGCCCACACAATCTTGTGTTGTGAACTACATTTACGTCTTATAGGGTGCCTTTTTATTGATCTTTTATATGGTACTTCCACTTTTCTGTGTTTGGAGAATACCGTTAGGCATATGCATAAGATAGTTTCATTTGCTCAATATGATCATTTTTCGGTTGATCTTCCATGCCAATAGATTTGTTTTTATCGCGTTTGGGTGAATATCATTTGCACAAAGAAAGCCATCCATTAATTGATTGATCATATCATCGTACTCAAGATTCTGCACTATTTATGTATAAACTAAGTAAAAAGCGCAGCGGATCAAGAGGAACACATTATGACAATGGTTAAAATATCTCTTTACCGTCTTTCTAACATAGCATTTACTTGTCAGTTTCATAGTTGCTACTTTTTCTTGTCGATTACTTATATATCGAGTAAGAACTGTTGTTTTTACTGTTAGGAACTTGGACTTAGCCCCTCGGTACCAATCCACGTGGTTCTTCAAGACTGGATAAGGCACGCCGATGGTAAACTTAGCTTCTTGGGTTTCGTCAGACTCTTACATGGAGTTTCTTCTCGTTCCTTCCAAAATCAAAAAGCTTGAAAACAACGAAAAAAGTCGAATAGATGCAACGAAATATTGACCGCCTTTCATGCTCCGGAGAGAAATCTCTAGAATGGGGAACAAAAAATTGCCATTTTTGAGAGTCTGCAAGTTGAAGTTGAATGATTGGAAATTAGAACCAAATTGAAGGAGGAGAGAGTATCATTTTTTTTATTTTTTTTTTAGATTTTATTTTCTTTATGACATTATCTAATAAGTTTTATTTTTGTGTTGGGTTGCTTTGGAGGATTGTACAGATGAAGGTAGAATGAGGTAGTGTTTGTTTTTAAATATGGGTGTATACCTTGTGTACCCAATGCAATTGGTTTCTCCAAAAGTTTCCTCCCCCTGTGATTTGGAAAGTTAAAATTTACTAATGTTACTACTATTATTAATATTATAACAATGATAAGCACAGTCACACCTGAGCGATAATTCTAGGTTAGCACCAATAACATGATCACTTGATTACTATCCCTAATTATTATGAAATGAATCATGGATTTGTTTGGTTGCATCTTTAAATAAAAAGACTAGTTTGTTTTTTATTTTGAAAAAATGCTGGATTTATCCAGTTTATTTAAGTCAAAATATAATAAATAAGTCCATCTTATAAGCTGAGTAGCTAAATACTGTATCTCTTATAAAAAAAACTAAAGAGCTGAAATTTGTAAGTTATAACCATACAATCATTTTGAAGATTGGCATGGAGTCCACATTCTCTTATTACTCACAAAGTAACATATCTTGCGTCTTATATTAGGAGTTTCATAAAGTCAGTTATTGGAGTGTGATTATTTTATATTGAAAAACAAATGAATGAGAGCAACACCTCTTTAGTCCAACCGAACGGAAAATAGTTTAACCTGGACTCTACTATTTGGGCATCTGGTGGACACCTTGGCTATTGGACAAGGTCAATAAATTATTATATTTTAAAATTTATTTAAAATATAATAATTTAATATTTAATATAACAAAAAAAATCTAATTTACAATTATTTTGTATTTAAAATTATAAATTTCTAATTATTTTTATTATATTTAAATACTAAATTATTACGACTTAAAAGGCTCCTAAACGAACGCAAATAAAGTTTCTATATATCATATATAAATATAAAAATTAATATACAGGTGGTGTTCGTTGACAGGGACAAAATAGAACTTGGATTGAAACTATGGGGTTTGTTAGTGTAATTTATCCTATTATATAAGATATACAGGCGCGAAAACTAACCGGGAAGGTCGTCGTTAAGAACTCGATGTCGCAGTTAGCGAGAAGCACAGAGAGAGAGAGAGAGAGAGAGAGAGAGAGTCCGGGAAGTGATTCCACGCACCTGGTAAGATCGACCTCCTTTAATGTTTGCTATTTGATTCTATTTTATATGTATCTATATGAAGTAATTTATCTTATATATACTGAATATATCTATATGTATAGTCTTAGGGGAAATATGCTAGAATGTAGAAATATTTTGCCTTTAATGTGAGTAAATGTTTAATATACCGTAACAGTACGAATTGGTCCATAGTGGTAGTGTCGATAAATGACAATTATTTAAATATAATTGAAAGGAACTTCCACATTCCAAATTCATAAAAAATATATATATATTTGTATTATGTACACATCCGCTAAATTATATGTATTATTCATTTTTTTGGGGGGTTGTAAATTTCCGGAAAAAGTATTTTTGAACAAATTTAATACATTTATAGGAAATCTAGTGAAGGAATTAAATATCACGGAAACAATGTACTTTAAATAAAATACTAATACATTTATAGGGAACTTATAACATAAATTAAATATTACGGCAATAACACGTACTTTTAAATAAAAATCATATTAAATCCGTCGGTATATATTATCCCTGTGGCCCTGTGCAAGTTTTTGTACAATTAAAACTTGGTTTACATGTGGCAAAATTGATGAAACTTTGCTAATTAGAGAAATGGAAACTTAAAAGACTTCATTTTTAAGGACCTAGAAAAGGGCTACTAATTTAAAGTGAACTCTGTGCTCTGATAAAATGGGCTTAGTAATCTAATTGAGATGCACATATGATTTCTTTTTAAATTCCCAATAACAATTATGATTGCTGAGGTTCATTTTTCTAGCTTTTATTTATATTTGATCTGTTAATTTTCTTGGATTTACTTCATGCATTATTTTATTGGACATTTATGATTTGCTCTATAATTCAATGACTAAGAAGCTTTTTACTATTTATTTTGGACGTCTTTCTTGGGTATCACTTGGGAGTTTTTACTTTCGTAGATGATATTGGGGGCTAGCATTTACTATAAATTAATCTGAAAAGAGCTAATTCTACTCCTCAAATTGGAAAACAGCAGACAAATCAAATGGATTTTTGTGATTAAGATAGGATGTAAAAGTTATGTTTTTTATTTTTTGTACGAGCCGTTTTGAAATATGTGATCATTGTATGCTTCACCACCGTCAATCCTTGTTTTCTAAATACAAAATCGGCATTTATGGTGAAAATTAGGCTGGAATCTGTACAAGGAGCTGTGCTATAACGTATATTGGTTACTGCATGCATACAGCACATTTCATTTTATGTTGTATTTTCTTTTCCAACTTTTTCATTATGGTTAGGAGTTTGGCTGGGGATACTGATATGCCTTACCTTGTACGTGAGAATTTATTTATTGGAAACATCAACGACGCAGCCGAGGTTCTTGAGAAGGGCAGTGCGATAATAACTCATATACTATCAGTCCTTAGTTCGGCCTCAATATCATTTTTTTCAGAATGGCGTAAAGGTTTATCAATCCCCACTGAAGAGATACGTAAGGTGCATGTAGGGAGCTCGGAGACTGAGAATGATTTTGATGACATGGCAAAGAGTGCCTTGTCTCCGGGGAAGCTTCTGTACTTGCTAGAGCGTGTGGGAAAGGACTTGAAATTTGTAAGAATGGGGGTGCCAATTAGGGATATGGAGGGTGAGGATCTGTTGGATTATTTGGATGTGTGCTTAGATTTCATTGACGAGAAACGTAAAGAAGGATCTGTGCTGGTGCATTGCTTTGCTGGTGTTTCAAGAAGGTAAATTTATGTGCAAACACCATTAGTATATTTTTGTTCGCCGCTGACGATGTTATGAAGGTGTGATATTTCTAGGTGTAGAGAAGTAAATTCCTCAGTATTACTTCAAAATCGAGAGCATTGGATCTAATTGAAAAAGAAAAAGTAAGTATTGCAAGTATCAGAATGTGAGTTACGGAATGATTCACTTTGCAAGATTAGGCATGACAACAATATTTTGTTTTTTGAACCTTAGATGATAACAATTGGTTGGGACATCTTGTTGATCAGCTAATATGAGTTTTAACTTTACAAGTTTGTGTTTTTGTTTTCCTTTTACGCGTAAGGCGGTTTCCTCCCTGTTATGGTACTGATGCTTCTAGCGCAGAAGCTTCATATGTTGGCATCGTCTAGAATCAACTTGTATGTGAACTAATTTTAAGCCTTAGGGTCATATTGACTCGGGATGATGTCTTGTTGTATTAAACTAACCTTTGCTGGTCATACTTTCCAGTGCAGCTATAATCACGGCTTACCTGATGAGATCCGAACAACTTTCTCAAGGTTAGAAACATACTTTTTCTTACAACGTCCGTTTGACATTGAAGGAATCAAATTCTTTCCTTGCTGACTTGTTTGTTCAAGTGGAAAGAAAAGTGAACTCTTATGGAGATACAATAGTTTTTAATTGTCATTTATAGTGCTTTATTTTCTTCCTCCCTTTTTTCGGTCAGACGCGCTTGAATCTTTGAAGCAAAGCTGTGAATTTGTTTGTCCAAATGATGGTTTCCTGGAACAGGTCATTAGAGCACAACTACACCAGTTTAATTGAAACAGCACTTCGTGTGTTTTTTAGTTCAATTCCTTGTATTGATCATTGGTTTCTGATTTCTTTTCTCCCACTGCAGTTAAATTTGTATGAAGAAATGGGGTTCAAGGTTGATCGTTCTAGTCCTGTATACAAGCGCTTTCGTTTGAAAGTATTGGGTTCGTCTCACTTACTGCAAAGTGATATTCTTTTTGATCAGTTTCTTTTGTTAAAGAATTCATTAGTGAACACGTAGCATAAATTTTTTACTTTTTGATTCGGATTCTGTCTCGTCAAAATTCCTCGCTGATATCAAAGAGGATCACTCCATGTGTTCAAATTTTGATCTTTTTGTTTTATGGGCAATGTTATACTAGTTCAAATAGAAAATTTTATGCACAACAATGAAGTTACTAGTGAATGGTGATTGTAGTACCAGTGACATGCTGGGAAATCATTCTCTATAGAAACTATATTTATTGTGGCCTTTTTTTTGTTTGTATACATAATTGTGATACAATGCAGGCGAATCTTACAACGGCGGTGAAAGGATAGACAACTCTAAATTGGGGGCTGACCCTGGCTTGCCCAGAGAAGAAAAGGCGTCCCCCCAGGCAGGATTTGGAGAGAGAGAAACAGTTTCTACTCCTTTATATCGTTGCAACAAATGCCGTAGACTCATCGCCTCACAAGATAATGTTATTAGTCATGTCCCAGGGGAAGGGGAAACATCCTTTAAGTGGTACGAGAGGGGAAGCGGCAACCCTTTCAACAAGAGCGATACCGAGTGTTCATCCATCTTTGTTGAGCCTCTGCGATGGATGGCACTAGGTATAAAACATTGATACACACGTTTTTATATAATAATAATACATATATATACAATCTCAGTTTGTTGTTTGCTAACCTGAAAAATTAGGAATACCTTGATATGTTTAGGGTAGACAGTTACTAATATATTATTCCTAGTTTCATAATCTAAGTCAATGTGGAGACACACTATTGCTGCCTAGGCATCTGTTACACATTATTTTGTATACAAAGTTTCACATATGCGTCTCCAATGTTGTGCAAGAATTGTCATGAAACTGACTTTTGTTTTACACATGCGTCATCAAACTGTTGTTTACATTTGAGTTTATATGCTCTGCATACCCTTGTTTAATCTTTTCTGTTATCTCCTCTTGTTTACAGTTGAAGAAGGGGGAATGGAGGGAAAGCTTTCGTGTGCTCATTGTGATGCTCGCCTTGGATACTTCAACTGGTCTGGCATCCAATGCAGTTGCGGAAGCTGGATTACCCCGGCCTTCCATCTCCACAAAAGCAAAGTCGACGTCAGCATTGTTTGAATTTTCATGATTGACGTTAGATACATCTCCATATGTATAATTTACCTATTGATTGTTATGCTGATAAAAGACCCTGAGGATTTCTATATGCATCTGAATCACTGCTGGTGCTGATTATGTGAAGCATCGAGTTTTGGGGTGAGAAAGATGAGAATAAAAAGATGGATATTTTGCTAGAACGAGTTCTATTCTGTGTTGTTTTCGAACTTGTTTGGTTAAAAGCCTTTCTTTTAGCTCAGAATAGCCATGTCATGTTGAGCCACCGATTCTAGACTGGCTCTCTTTAACAGTGTTTGTCAGGAGAATTAATTGTAGACAAAGTCACTGACTTACGAACATAATGACAATTGTTTGCCTGATAATTCTCAGTGACAATTTTGTGATCCGACAGTGCTTAAATGTACTGAAATAAGAAACAAAGCTAAAACTTATTCGAGCCTACCGATTTCAACATCAATGTATTGCACAAATGCAGCGAACGCTTTTCTTTCTTTCAAAAAGTATTGGAGATACACAAGCTTTAACACACTGAATTGACACATCACATTCACATGACGAGAAAGATTGTTCCCCTCCACACCAAAAAAACAAAAATAACATATAGACATAAAAATTGGATAACCGGATATCAGATCTGCTTCGTCTCTATCAACAATGTTACACTACAAGCCAGCGAACTTGCTTTCTGAAGACACGGAAATTGCAACGCCCCAGGTTCTGAATCTTCAATACAATCCAAAGCATATCCTGCCATATTTTTTTGATAAATAACCTTGTGAGATATATAAACTTACAAAGGAAAATAGACGAGGGGCAAAATCATTTGCTTGCTATAGGAGACCGAGCAGGAGAGACAAATATATGTAGGAAGCTAGCTTTATCAAAAGAGAAAATCTTCAGCTTTTGGTTATAATTTTTCGTCTTCTGGAAGGAGGCTACACGCTCACCAAATTTGATACTGACGAATAGCTCAGCTGAAGATCAACATTCAATTCTTGCCACAAGAAATAATGCAGACAATAAATTAGCAGAATATACTAAACTAACGTCATAAGAATGGCTACACGTGCTCGAATGACATACCAAGAAAAAACATTTGACTTACAATTCCTCTATTCTCTTTTTTTTGCTCGTTACAATATATGCATGCAACTCTTCAATGCCCATGCTAGAAAAATTTTCATCGACTTTAGAACTGAGTAATTTGCATTTATCTGGAGCCGCTGACGGATCTTTAAGTTCTCCTTTAAGATGCTCCATCAAAATGAAGCCTGTTGAAGATAAGATTACAGACCAAAGAAATCGATAATAAGCATAGATATAGTTTAAAAAGTCATTATAATTAGACATTTACACAGAGGGCCATAAATCCCGAGGGGCATTCACACATGAAGAGATCAACAGAATAATGATAAAAATGAAAAATGAAAAGGCAAACGAAAAGGATACCAATGGGATAAAATTACAATTAAAAAAAAAAAAAAACTTGGACTATACATGCCTAATGGAAGAAAAATATATAATAAAAATCTACCTGATGGTACAAACTGAGGATGGCATCAATTGTACTATCATCACAAGGAAAAGGGAAAAAGAAATTCATATACGGAGTACAAAACTTGAACTAAACATACTCCAGCTTGTTTGGCTGCACCTTCAAAAGCCCAGCTTTTTTGTTGCATAATTTGTTGCAGATTTAAAGGTAACGTGTTTTATTGCTGTTTTGGCCCCAAAGCCTAAAGCTAAAAGCAATACTAACTCAGCTTAAAAAAAGCCAACAATTTTTACTTAGAAGTTGCAGTCAGACAAACACTAGAACCAAATTTGTCAAGCTAAACTAGAAATCATAGCTAGAAGCAAAAAATAAATAACCGAGTGTGCATATGGATTGCTCAAAGCATCTTCAGATCCAATTTCCTAACAAAGACTAGTGCCCATGAACACTAAAATCATGCTTTACTGTTGTTTGACCCAAAAAACTAAAGCAAAAAGGTAGATCAACTCAGCTTGGAAAAGCCAATATTTTTAATTCAAAAGTTACAACCAAACAAACATTTGAACATCATCGGTGAAGCTAAATTAGCAAGGATAGCTAAAGGCAAAAACAATATTATCGAGAGTACATACTAAGTGCTCGAAGCATCTTCAGATCAAACTTCGTAGCTAAAGACTCGTGCCCAATAACTTTCGCACGTCTTGCAGCCAGCTGCTTTACTCTAATTAGCATGTCCTGTAACAATAGGGGCATTTCATATATAAATTAAATGATTAACCTATTTGGGGCCCATGATTTGCAGTTTGCAATAACAATTAGGACTTGTTAGGTTGCAGTTTTTAATGTCAAGCTTTCTGCTTTTATTCTTAAAAGTGCATAACTGAGCTTTTCAACTGTTTTGGCTTATACAAGCTAAAAGTTTTAATCTTTTTTCTTGGTTTGAAAAAAATAAAATAGTTTTTTAGCTTAAAAGCCGCAACCAAACAAACGCAATTATCTTTTTAATACTTACAAGCTCAGATTCTGACAGGGAACAAAGCCATCGAACGTCTTCGATTCGGTTACTTCGTAAAATATCTTCAGACATTATGGAAACTTATTCTATGATCAACCAGTCTTCAAATTCTAACAAGCAATAAATACGAAAAGTATTTCAATATACAATTTGATGAAGATATAAAAATTATGAACATGAACTAGATAACAAAATGGATTAATACCCATTAATATATAAGAAGATTAATTGAATCAGATAATAAAATCTTTGAGATCACTTACAGGAAGCAGAGGGCTGCGCAACACAGAGAGAGAGAGAGAGAGAGAGAGAGAAATAAAAGAAGACGAATTTAGGAGTTTTTTGAGTAAATATTGAAACGATGTCGTTTTTTAGGAGGCTATCCGAGTGTATCTTAAATTGGTCCCTCTATTTTACTCTAATTAGATATTAGTTCCACATGGTACTAGTTGCCCCATGTTTGATTTTGACTCAATTTGATATTTTATCCCCTTATAAATAATAGTCCCATTTTTTTTTTTTAAAATTTTGGATATCGAAAGTAATTTATGCATTCAAATTTATCATTGCCCAATTGTTAAAAAATAAGACAGAAAGGGACAATGACAAATTTAGAAAATTTGATCACGATTATTATTAAAGTTCGAAAACAAGACAAAAACAAATTACACTAGAATGAAATTTGCCTAATGATTTTTAACAGACAGACATTGCAGTGTTTCGTAAAAATACATTTCTTTATTTTTTTAGAATATATTTCTTAGTTATATTTTTTTAGGATATTTTAAAAGCCGATTATTCGTCACATACTCCATTTATACTATTGTATCTTCAGTATCTAATCAAATTATAATAAAAGCAGAATACACCGATTTTGATTTCTAAATTAATAAATCACTTTATGTAATTTTTTTGAACATCATATTAGTTTTGAAATCAATCATATATTTATCAAATACAATGATACTCAATTTTAATATTATCCTAAAGTTAAAAACTTAGTGAAAAGCATACAATAATAATGATGTAACAGATAGATCATGGGCATCAAGTTGTCATCGTCATTAAATTCTTAATATCCCAACAAATTATGATAGGCTAATTTAACAAAGGGAACATTTACTGTAAAAGACTTGCAACATGTGGGGGTAATCTGCAACAAATGAGAATCAAAGGATTTTTCCGAAAAGTGTGACGCTATAACATTGGGAGTAAAAATAAGAGCGAAGGGTTTTTAGGGTTTAAGAGCGTCGCAGATTATAGCTTCTCTCTCTCTCTCTCCGAGGGTTCACTCTCTCCTCCCATATCTGAATCTCTTCTCTCCGATTACACGTCATCATGTGGGCACTTCGTCGAGTTTCTAATCCCCTAAAGTGAAACACTCTCTCTTTATATATCTATCTATCTATATATATCTATTTGTTTATGTATATATACATTCGTGTCATTTTAACTTGAATTGTTGCCTGACTAAGAATTGATGTTTTTCCCCAATTTCTTGTTGAATGGTATTTGGTTTTGGCTAATAAAGACTGATTTTTTAATGCCTAATAGTATTTATTTGGTGGCTGAGATAGTAGGGCATTCTCACCAGTGTATCTATTGTCTATTCTCATCCTCTGAATTTTAATCCCTATAGTTCATATGCTCTAAAATAGAGTCTTGGATTTATATCTATTTATCTGTGTGCGCGTGTATATACACGCGCGCGCACACACAAACATACATAGTGTATATATAACTGGGATTGTTGCCTCCCTAAAAGTTGACGTTTTCCCCCCTTTTTTTGGCTGATGGGTATTTGTCTTTGCTAATAAAGATTGATTTTTCCTACTGCTTAATAAGTAGTATTTATTTTGTGGCTGAGAGAGCAAGGGTATTGCTCTATAGATTTTAATCCTTATACCTCAAATTCTAAAATAGAGTGGAATATTAGGGAATGCTCATGCTATACACATTGAACCTGAAAGTAGTAGTGTATGAAAAGTTATAACCTAGTTCAAGGGTATCACTGTGGAAAAAGCCCTATTTTATTGGAGATTGAAAGGTATTAGATGTAATGGTGTGAGCTATCTTAAAAGTTTATCCCTAATATTTAGGATAGAGGCCTTTATAGAGTGGCTTGCAGGAGTGCCCTTAAGGGAAACGGAATATGTAAATTTGAAACTGATCTTTGCATGTATAGCTGGAACTGTTGCCTGCCTAAGAATTGATCTTCTTTCCCATTTTCATGTTGAAAGGTATTTTGTTTTACTCATAAAGACTGTTTTTTCCTACTGCTTAATAGGTGGTATTTATTTGGAGGCTGAAATAGTAGGGCATTCTCACCAGTATATCTATTCTAATCCCATAGATTTTAATTCCTATACCTCAAACTCTAGAATAGAGTATGGAATATAGGGAATGCCCACACCAGACACGTTAAAGCTGAAAATAGTATTGGATGACAAGTAATCCTCTAGTTCAAGGGTACGACGGTCGCAAATCCCCTATTTTAAGGGATTGAATAGTATTAGATACACTGGTATGAGATCTCCTAAATTTTTTATCTAGAGTCCTCAATAGTGTGACTGGCGGGAGTGCCCTCTAGGCTCGAAGAGAAATGGAAACTGTAAATTTGAAACTTATGGATAGATTATGGTGATAGAGTATTTTTGAAGGTCTAACTGAGGCCTGTAACTTTCCTACCCTTGTTTGATCGTGATCTTGGAAATTTGTGATGTATATTTGTATGTATGCATAGCTTTTGGGCATATGCATCTTTACATCGTCAGACAATACAAGTTCTTTGTCAGAAGTCACTTGTCATGTGTTGTTTGTCGAGCTTCTAATCGTATAAAGTACAACTCTCTCTCTTTTCCCTCTATTTATCTGTGTATATATGTATAAATGTATAACTGGAACTATTGCCTACCTAAGAATATTTTTCCCCTTTTCTTGCTGAAGGAAATTTTATTTTGCTTGTAAGGACTATTTTTTCTACTGCATAATCTGTGGTACTTGTTTGGTGGCTGAAAAAGTAACCAAGAGAAACGGAAAATGTTAATTTGAACCTTATCCATACTGGATAGACATATGATTAAGAAAATTTAGAGTCTACATCAGGCCTATAATTTTACAACCCTCATAGGATTGTAATCTTACAGATTTGTGCATATATAAGCACGTATATTTAGCCTTTGGGTATATAGGTATTTGTTTATATTGTCGGACAATATGATTTTTTTATCATGAAGTCAACTGTCCTGTGTTCTCCTTTATGCTATGGTCTTTGTTCGCGTAGAATTTGGTACAAATATGGAAAATACAATTGCGGATATGATTGCTAGATTAATGATAATGGAGAAATTTTGGAGCCTCAGTGACACAGATGTATACTTGTGGTTGTGTGTGTATTTGGTCTTTAGGCTTATGACTATTATTTGTATTGTCGGTCCATGTTTGTTCTTTCTCGTGAAGTCTATTGTCTTGTTATATTCTATATGTTTGGAATTCTATGAAATGAACCTTGTTATTCAATAGGGGGAAAACCCTGTTTGGATATGTAAAATTTGGAGAAATAAGAGAACACAGTTCGAGTTTTGTGGGTAGTTTAATGGTTAGTGGAGAGGTTGGAGTTCAATGTGTCACAAATTTCTGGTACATGTGTTTATTATTGTCCGCTTTTAGCCCAAAGGTGGTGAAGAAAGGTAAAGAGATGAGAAACTGTAGACCCTTTTGGCTAGCTTTATGACAATAGAATTGATTTGTTCCCGTTTTCTTGCTGAAGAGTATTTAGTTTTGCTAATGAAGACCCTTTTTTTCTACTGCTTTATAGGTGGTAGTTATTTTGTGGCTGAGAAAAGTAGGGCGTTCCCACAAGTAAATTTATTCTCATCCCCTAAATTTTAATCCCTATAGTTCATAATCTAAAATAGAGTCTTGGATATAGGGAATGCCCGCACCAAACACCTTAAATCTAAAAGTAGTGTTGGGGATGAGCATTGCCCCCCCTAGTTCAAGGGGATTATTGTAGCAAACTCCCTATTTTTTAAAGTTTGAATAGTATTGGATACACTGGTGTGAGCATCTTCTAGTAAAGTAAACATAAAATTTAGGATAGTGACCCATTTAGCTATGACTGATCGGAGTGCCCTAACTAAAAAAAAAAAATAGAAATTAATTTGAACTTTATGGATTGACTTATGATGGAGGAGATTGGAGTCTGCATGCGGCCTATGATTTTACGACCCTCATTTGATCATGATTTTGCATATTTGTGCTTATATATGCTTGTGTATTTAGCCTTTGGGTATATTGGTATTTCTTTATATTGTTGAACTTTATTTCATTTTGTTATCACAAAGTCAAATTTGCTCTCTGTTCCCTCACAGAAAGAAAAAAAAAAGATATGAAAAAATAAATTTTGTATTTATGGTTAGTTTAGCGATAATGGAGAAATTTTTTAGTCTAAGTGAGGCAGATATTCATGTGTGTAATTGTATAACCTTGGTCTTTTGGCTTATGAGTATTGTTTGTATTGTCTGTCCTTAGTTTTTTGTCATGAAGTCTATTGTTCTGTATTATATCCTATATGCATAGGGTTTGTGTGAATTAGCAGATAGTTGAAAAACCCTGTTTGGATAAGAAAAAATAAGATGAAGCAGTGAAAGACAAAGTTCGAGTTCTGTGGGTGGTTTAATGAGAAGTGAAGTTGTCGGAGTACAGTGTGGCACAAGTTTCTAGTACATGTGTTTATTTTACGTGTTAAGTCCAAAGGCAATGGAAACAATAAGCGAGAAAGGAAGCTTTGGGTCCTTTTGGCTACTTTGTGAAAATGGAACAAATTTTATGGGGAAGTAAGAAGTAATTTTATTACTTGCAAGGGCCAATTTCTGACAATAGGGTTAATCATTTACTGCAGGAATACTCAATTATTTACCTTGGCATAACTAAATTCTATTTTTTCTTATTGGTGCTCGTCATGAATAATGAATTGGAGAACTAAATTCATTCTTGGTTTTCTTTTGCTGTACACACTTTTCTCCTTTCGAAGCTCTTTGTGTTCTCTTGGGTAGTATTAGATGACTTTGTCTTACTACTGTATTTTTCTGTATTTTCATATGTATGTATTGGCATTATCCGAACTGGCTGATTTTCAGCATTGTGTTTTGTGCCAATCTGGCTGATATTTGTTTTCTTTTTCAGAGGGCGAGCATTTATCATCAGAACTTACCAAAATTCCTCTCCAAATTCGCAAGTAGCAAGTCGTAATTTATACGACAAGGCCAGTAATGGCTATTCTCACATGGCATTATCTGATAGATGTACGTGTTTGAAGAGCTCTCACTGTACTGTACACGGTTATGTGAAATTTTCTATGGAGTGGTGTGGTTTTTCTTCTCAAGCTGACTCAAAAAGCAGTGGTAATGAAGAAGATGATCTAGAAGATGGGTTTTCTGAGCTTGAAACTCCAACCGATGCCAATGTGGTCTCTTTATCTGAAAGTGGAGATGAATCGATTTCTGAACGAGAACTTTCCGATGAAGAAAATGATGCTAATGATGGTGTTGAGGAGGCTCAAAATGAGCTATTGCTATCTGACTCTGAGGAACTTGTAACGGAAAAAAAAACTCCAAAGAAAAGAGTTTCTTTAGCATTGTTTAATGCTATTTTGGAAGCTCCAGGTAGGTCTGTTCAAACTGTTACGGATAAGTGGGTTGAAGATGGGAAGGAGTTGAATCAGACTGAGATCTTTATGGCCATGGTCAACCTTCGTAAACGTAAGATGTACGGGAGGGCTGTGCAGGTAGTTTTACTCAAACTATTTTTTGCATATTGTTAGTGTTTTTTTGCCTGCGTTACTACGACTTAATTATGCCTTCAAGTTCATGTATTATTTACTGGACATGGCTTTTGTTTTTCTGTCCTGTTTTCAAGTTTTTACTCTTTTGCAGCTCTCTGAGTGGCTCGAGTCATCGAAGCATGTGGAGTTTGGCGAGAGAGATTATGCATCTCGCGTTGACTTGATTTCCAAAGTTCGTGGCCTTCAGCTTGCTGAGAGCTACATCGACAAGATCCCAAATTCTTTTAAGACCGAATTAATTTATCGAACATTCCTCGCTAACTGTGTTAGCTCTACCAATGTGAAGAAATCAGAAGCCGTGTTTAACAAAATGAAAAACCTCGGTTTTCCACTGTCCTCCTTCACATGCAATCAGTTGCTACTCCTATACAAGAAAACCGACAAAAAGAAAATTGCTGATGTTTTATTGCTAATGGAGAAAGAAAATGTGAAACCCTCTCTATTCACGTACCGAATTTTGATAGATACAAAAGGGCAATCCAGAGATATAGCGGGTATGGAACAGATTGTGGAGACGATGAAAGCTGAAGGGATGGAGCCCGACCTTGCTGTACAGACCATATTAGCTAGACACTATGTGAACGCTGGTCTTAAGGAGAAGGCCGAGTCCATTTTACGAGAGATGGAAGGGGATGACCTCAAAGACAGGAAATGGGCTTGCCAACCTTTGCTCCCTCTTTACGCCTCCCTCGGCAAGGCCGATGAGGTGACGAGGGTCTGGGAAGCCTGCGAGTCTAGCCCTAGACTTGAGGACTGTATGGCTGCAATTGAAGCATGGGGGAAACTGGGTAAAATCGAAGAAGCAGAGGCAGTGTTTGAGAGGATGACCAAAATAACAAAGAAGCTATCTTCGAAGCACTATTCAGCTTTATTAAGAGTCTATGCAAATCACAAGATGGTCACCGAGGGCAAAGATCTGGTGAAACGAATGGCCGAGAGTGGTATTGTAGTGGGCCCGCTGACCTGGGATGCTCTCGTAAAGTTATATGTACAAGCGGGTGAAGTGGAAAAGGCTGACTCTCTTCTTAATAAGGCGTCCCAGCAGAGACAAATGAAGCCAATGTTCAGTTCTTATATGGCTATAATGGGTCACTATGCAAACAAAGGTGATGTACACAATTCTGAGAAGATATTCTTCAAGTTGAGACAAGCAGGATATATCGGTCGGCTTAGGCAATTTGAGACTCTAATCCAGGCTTATGTCAATGCTAAGGTGCCGGCTTATGGGATTAGGGAGAGGATGAAGGCGGATAATATATTCCCGAATAAAGTGGTCGGGGGAATGTTGGCTAAAGTTGATGCATTTAGGAAGACCCCTGTGTCGGATTTGCTTGATTGAGGATATTATTGTTTTGTTCTTTTTGTCAAACATATGACAAGTTTCCTATGAACTAATGTAGGTTTGTGAAACTTGTACCGTTTAATTGTCATCTCAGTTTAAGTGCTGTTTGGCAGTTCTTTCCTGCCCTTAGTATTGCAGTTTTCGTTTCAGGTTTTGTAGGCAAGTAATGCAACTTATCGTGGATTAATTGCTTTATAATCACCTTTTACTATTGTTGGCTGATTGTTATTGTAGTTTACTGTTTTCAAAAGTGTTTTCGGTTCATAATTGTGGTAACTTGGGTAATGATATTAACACGGACTTATTAATCATGGCAAGCTTACAACTTTAGCTATTGAGTCTGATAAATTTGCGACTTCAAGCTGCGAAGTTTAATGAACTCTGCTGCTTAATTTGTGACCTGCTTTGATCATTTTTATTTTTTCATTATGCTCTGTAACTAAACTCGAATTCAGTCAGCAAATATGAACTCGCAAATAGGGATGACAACAGATGGGCACATCGACCCTGCCCCGTGAACCTGTGATTGGTCAGAAAAAAAAATTTCGACCCAGCATCGATAGCTGTGTGGGTGCCCGATTGACAGTTCATTTAGGAGAAAGCTTATTTTTCATTTAATTTCTTCATGTGTATTCATCGTCATTATTATTATACTCGAAAAAATCACTTTTATTTTATACTTATGGATCGGATACATAACCTATCCACTCCTATCAAATGAAAAAAAAAAAAAAAAAAAAAAAAAAAAATAAATTTTATAAAAAAATTATATAAAATTATTTTTTATTATTAAAAAAAAAAAAAAAAAAAAAAAAAAAA
>MKEJ01037516.1:0-11115 GCA_001753735.1 Embelia ribes
AAAAAAAGTTAGCTTTTATTAGCCTAAATAAAAAAAAAATTGAATTACAAATTTTGTGTCCAAATAAATATTTTTTTATGTGTAATATTTAAACATTTTATTTTAATTAGATCGTTCAATCATTTTCATAAAATTTGCATTCTCGTCTGTTAGAATCACAAAAAAGCCTAAGATAATAAGGAGACACTCTGTGTATTACACACACATATTATTCATTATCATTAGAGATGGAACCAAAGTTTCTGAGTAGAGGGAGCTAAATGCTACTTGGGTTTTGTGTATTTTTTTCTTGGATGGATAGTATAATTTAAATTATTGCAAAGTTTCAAATTTATACCAAATATCTAAAGAAATTACCGGATCGGAAGGCCGTGACGCCTGCTAGTACTCCGCTCCTCCACCCCTTATTATCATCAAGGAATAGTTAGTATGTGGTACAATTTCTTAAGCATTTCATTTGAGAGTTTGAGACAACACTGTTAGTAGCCTTTTTAGTGTAGTGAAAATACTACAATTAGAGTCATTTTATGTGTTTAACATGCATATTTTTTGTACTGAAGATGGTAATTGTAGTTGCATTTTTTCATGTACGAAAGATTTTCTTAACATTGAAAATAATTATCTTTTTTTTCTTGCATCGAAAACCCACTACTGGTGGTTTTTATGTGTATATTAAAAGTATTTGGGTTGCTTAAATCCTAGAAAAGCATGTGAAATTAAAAAAAATAAAAAATTGCCTGACATCAACTACCACACCCAAAGTTATGTTCTTTCAAATTTCGATTCTTGCACTTGTCTATTTTTTTTTTTTCATTTTTCTTTTTTCGGCTTCATATTTTTACATTTTCCCATTATTCATTGTTAAACAAAAATATGATTTATTCTGTATGAAATAGAACCATATGGAAACGCCATGAAAAGTGTAGATTATAAAACTAAAAGGACACCAAGGCCTATTTCTGCTTTGTATTTTTTTGAAATTGTAGCAATTAGTGTTTTGGTAAAATATCAAAGCACATATTTTTAAAATATGCTTCCAATTTTTCATTGATATTTTTGGAAGCAATCCAATGCTTTTGAAAGTTATTTCTGTTTTTTTTATCATTAATTTCTAAAATAACATCAATTATAATTTACCCATTCCCAATATATATCCAATTTTTTCTTTTCATAATAAAAAGCATCAACTTACCAAACATCACAGTAGTTATCAAAATAATTTTTATCAAATATTATGATTGTACCTATTTTGAAAATCAAAATTTGAAAATATGGACATTCCCAAACTAGCCCTAAATAAAAAGTTATTCCCCCGCAAACATGTTCATAAACGAGGAAAAATATTGACTTGTGCCATCTTTTCTTTGGTCAATACGTGCACGCTTTTTTAAGAATCTACAAATTCTATCTATCATCATATATAAAACAAATTTATGACTAGAGTACATTTGTATTCTATGTACATTTGAATTGCTGTTATGATATATCTTGTATGGAAACAGAACGTTATCAAATTGAATGAATTTATTCGGAGGAACATATCTTAAAGACATTTATGCTATTAAAAAAGAATAATTAAATACCTCGATCGTCTTCAATTATGAACACCTTACTGAGTAGTGATTTTCAGCTAAAAGAAGAGATGAGAAGGAATAATTTGCTAACTGAAAATATATGGTCATAGAGTGACACAATACTTATCGCAAAAGATAAATTGTTGTTAAATTCTACTAATTCTTTCGATCTGTTGGTAATTATACACAACTAATTTATACGAAATGAACATGTAAATAAATTAATTATCATATCTTGCGAAAGATGCCCGATTGTAACGAGTTATTGCACGTGAACTTCAATTATCACCGCGGATCACTGGAAAATTAGATTAATGATGTGACGTGTTATTAGAACGACACTCGCACTATCCACGGTACACATATTCTCCTAAACTCTCCCGAATAAGGATAGAGGAAATTTGAGATCATTTTATATTTGAATTATTGGAATGTATTTATATAAAACTATCTAGTGGCTCTTCTCATATCTAGTCAACGTGGGATAAATACAATAAATGTGTCATACCCCATGGGCGCCAAAGTTAGGTCACAAATTGGCCCAAAGTCAAACATCTCCCACTCGCATATGGTGGGTATAGCTCTCATACATAATGTATCTCAAACAAATGTAGAGTAAGTCATTTTGGTAAAAGGGTCGTGCAATCGCTAGGCGGATTTGCAAAATTTTGAGAGTTCTATATTAGAAACTCAATTTGCCAGCATAGAGACATCAACCATCACGAAAGCGCCAAAATACCCTAAACAAACCATATGCATCCATTCCATAGTTATTGGAAACATATATTTCTGGTGGGAATTGTGTTTCCGGTGTGGGTACAAAACTTTGCAGAATTTTAGGGGGAAATGCAATATGAAATGATCAGGAAATGCTTGAAAAACGATTGAAGATACGCCTGTAAAACTTAAAGAAAACGACTAGGAAACGTTCTGAATACTATAAAAACACTTAAGATGAATGTTTTGAAAATAAATAAAAATCAATAACAATGTTATGAGACTTAATTTTTTAGCACTTCTACGATTAAATTTTTTTTTCACTTATATTATTTTAATTTATTATTATCTTCTTTATATAAAGAATTAAATTTTGATATAAAAGTACAAGTATTGTAGTACTTACAAATTAAAAAGTTGGATTAAAAAATCACGTATTTTTATACGTTTCCCACATGTTATATATCTGTAGTCGAAAAGATTCAAAATCGTATTCGCATTTTCCTTTTTTTCTATTTTTTTAGCATTCGTTTCCCATTACGATTCCTATTTTCGTTTCAAATTTTGGCAACTATGATCGGTTCAAGCATTTCTAATCCCTCAACATACAACAATCCTTTGAAGTTTTCGCCTTGATATAACCGAAAAACTGGAATTTTTTAATTTTACAAAACCAAACCGACAAAATTTAAAAAAAAAATTGAACTAAATGGATTCGGTTAAATTCGATTTTTTGATTTATGTGGTACACATGCATACCCGGCACTAAATTGTTGGAGATTCTTCTATCGTGTTCCATTAATAGTTTTGTTAAAGAAAAAGCAGGGACAATTAAATTTTGCCTTTTACGAGAAAAGCTAGATTTTAACTGGCCCAAGGCAAAGTGGGAGGCTATTGATAAAAAGCCCAGCCGGTGGATCACTAAGAATGGTCCAGAAATTGGGAAATTTCAACTTTAAGCCTTAAAAGGATCACTTTATTCCCACAAAAGGAAAATTAAAAGGACGGTTAAAGCAAAATATTTAATCGATAGTTACCGGGAAACTTTATTTCACATGGAAAACTTATTTTTCTTGGAAACTATTTTTATACAAAAATCCTACTTTTTAAAAATTTTTATTGGAAACTCGCTTCCAAAAAATTTCCGTAATATGAGAAAACTCACAACAATAAATAAAATAAATTATTTTTAAAAGTTAATTATATTGTTTACGTATAACTGAAAATATTTTAGTTGAAATCATTTGAAAAAATATGTAATTACATATAATTTTTCACCTATCTTATCAATAATCTCATAGAATCGTATTAAATATAATTTAATTATTAATAATACCAACATTTTTCCTTTTTTTATATTTTTATTTTGTTTCTTACTTCGGCAAATTATGATTTAATCAATGGTATAGATGGACAACTGAATACCTATATAAGCCAAACATGCATGATTCAATTTTAAATTGATAGCGGTGAGATTTGAACCCAAAATTTATGTCTGCTCTAACACTATGTTAAGTGATTTGTTATCACCTAGCTAAAATTTAAACTGTTAATAAAAATGCATTACATTGTTTATTATCATCAACGCGACTAGATTATTACTAATATGTGGTACATTTATGTTTTTGATTTGAGACGGCACTGCTAGTGGCATTTTCAGTGTAGTAAAAGTGCTCCTATTAGAGTCCTTTTATGTGTTAATATACTTAATTTTTAAACTGAAAACGGCAATTGTAGTTGCGTTTTTGGTGTACAAAAGATTTTCTTAGCATTGAAAATAACCATCTTTTTTTTTCATTGAAAAACCCACTACTAGTGGTTTTCTGTGTAAAAAAGTAAAAAAAATAAAAAAAATTTGGGTTGCTTGAATCTCCGAAAAACACGTGAAATAAAAAAAAAATTGCCTCAAATCAACTAACTTGCCCGGTTAAGCTAAAAATTTTAATATAAATATATCAAGTTTTCCCCCTGTAATCATGTTCATTAAAGAGGGAAAAAATTGACATGTGCCATTTTTTCTTTGGTGACTCCGTGCATGCTTTATTAAAGAATCTACGAGTTCTTTTCATCAATATAAAACTATTTTATGACTTACGGTGGCACTTTTTAAATAAATAATTTAATTTATTTTTAATTCAAAAAAAAAATTGAATTCATTTTGCTTAAAACTTTCAGTTTATTTAACTAAAAATAATAAATAAACTCATTTTAAAATTGGATATCTAAATACTATACAGTTTTTAAACAAAAATGATATGCAATTTAGACACAAAGTATGTTTGAAATTGAATTGCTATTATGATTTGTCTTATATGGGAACAAAAAGTTATCAAAGTGAATGAATTTATTCTGAGGAACATTTCTTAAAGACATTTATGCTATTAAAAAGGAATAATTAAATATCTCGATCGTCTTCAATTATGAACACCTAGCCGAGTACTGATTTTCAGTTTAAAGAATTGATGATAAGGAATAATGAAAAAAGAGTTTTTGCTAACTTAAGATATATGTATCCATATCCATGTCAAAGAATGACACACTACTTATCGCAAAAGGATAAATGTTGTCAGACGTATAGATGAAGTTTCAAGAATTTGGATTCGACTTTTTTCGTAACAATTCAAAGTTTTATTTCAATACGATAATAGTTTGATTGTAAAAAATTCCGGGCATATATTTTACGTAGTCTGTTGCGTGATTGATCCAAGGAAAGCAACGTCTCACCAAAAAATACGGAATTCATTAAAAACTCGAAGTTTATCATCTAATGGTTTGCCCATAAAGAAAAAAGGAAGGAAGAATCTCAGATGGAAAAGTTTAGGAAGAGCTAGCTTAAATTTTTGTAAAGCGTTAATGTTAACAATTGCAGTGTTCGTTTTTTATTCATGTGTAAGAGGACACACAGCGTAATAATATTAAGATATGAAAGAAAATAGAAGAAAATATGTAATTATTTCTCAAAGGAAATATCATTTGTCGATATTATTTATGTAGCAGGTAATGATCCGAGTAGTATATTGACCGTTATACAAGTTCTTGGTGATCACTTTAACATTAAAATTTTGGGTCCTTTTAAGTAATTTCTTAGTTTGCAGGTTATTAGATATCCTACAGATATATTTATTTCTCTGAGGAAATACGCTATGGATATTCTTTTTGATTCAGAATAGTTAGGCGCACATCTAAAGAATTTCTCTATGGAGTAGAATCTCAAGTTTCGTCCCAACAAGGAGACCCCCTTGGCCGATTCTAGTGTTTATCGTCGTCTCATTGGGTGAATAATTTGTTTGCCTATACGAGATCAGATATTTTATTTGCAGTTAATTGACTTAGTCATTACTTGCAGAAACCACGTGATGTGCATCTTTAGGCTCTTTATTGAATTCTTCGGTATATTAAGGGTCCCCCGATCATGGTGTTCTTTTTTCTTCTGATTCATATATTTGACTTACGGCTTATGCTGATTCCGATTGGGCTAATTTTTTGATTACGAGGTGTTATACTACTGTTTATTTTATTTTGCTTGATTCTATACATTATCTTGCTGCTCAAAGAAACAAGATATTGTTTCACGATCAACTGCAAAGGCGGACTATAAGGCTATGGCTTCTAAGTCATGTGAGCTTGGTTGGTTGGTTGGTTGCTTTACTTCGTGATTTGGGCGTTTCTCCACCCAAACCTATACCTTTCTACTCTAATAATCAGTTAGCAATTTAGATTGTAATCCAAATTTCCATGATCACACCAAAGACATTGACATTGATTTTCATTTTGTTTGTGAGAAGTTTCAATCCGGATTTCTTACTCCATTCCAAACTTATGTTGTATCACATCTTATTGATATTTTATGAAGCCTCTTGGTTGAGATTTTCATCGAGATTTTACTGGCAAATTTGGCATTACAGATCTTCATGCTCCAACTTGAAATGGAGTGTTATATTATATTGGTTAGTGGACCATATTATGTAATTATGTTATTAAACAGTAGGTTCACTACAAGAAAAAAAAAGAATAGCAATAGCCATATCCGTTGCAAAATCCATTAGTGACCCGATTTTGCAATGAAATTTGCATCGGGTTTCTACGCATTGCAGCAAAATCTGAAACGGAATTCAATCCATCGCAAATTTGAAAACACTCGTTGTAAAGTCCGTGCAAAGAATATATATAAAATTTATATCATAAAAAAAATAATTTATAAATCCATCGCAACATTTGTTGTAAACTAAATTAAAACAATGTTATTTTTTTACTACTCGTTGCAAATTTATTTACTGAATAATAATAAAAAAAATATTTTATTATTTTCCATTGCAAATTCCGTTGCAAACTAAACTAAAAAATTATTATTTTTTCATTGCAAACTCCGTTGCTAAATAATAATAATAAATATTATTTTATTATTTTCAGTTGCAAATTATGCTGCAAGCTAAATTAAAAATTTATTATTTTATTACTATCCATTGCAAATTGTGTTGCTAAATAATAATTAAAAATATTATTATATTATTTTCCATCGTAAGTAAATAAAAACTAAAAACTTAAAAATATATATTTGTTGCAAAATCTGTAGCAAAAATAAATAAATAAATAAGCTACAAATATTTTTTGCGGATTTTTTATTTTTTTTTTATAATTATTTGTTATTTACATAATTTACATATTGGGTGGTTCAATATAAGGTGAAGGATGAGAAACCGAGCAGTGGTAGAAGCCAGGAACGGAACCAAAGAGAAGGTCGGTGATACTCGCCACTTCATTCAGTAGAGGCTGGGGTAGAGGCATAACAAATCCAAATATCTGGGCTAAAGCTTGAACCGTTTGTTGTAGTGAAGACACCACACCACGTTATCTGGGGTCTGTAGTCGAGCCAAGAGGTGTAATTGCACTTGAAAAGCCTCCTCGTCACGTCGGCATTTCTCTTCCACAATCTGCGTATTCTCTTGAGCGATTATCTCAATGGTCCATTACTGTTTCTGCAATTGCCATCTGAGGTCTTCTTGGGTGGCATAAGACCACATTGTCAGGCCTTCGATCTCAGTTTGAAGGACCTGACATGGCTACTCCCACCGACAGCTTCGTAAAAAAGTTCATTCTGGTCGACCGGCCGAGTTTCTTGCCCATCGTTGCGTCTGGGACCTCTAGGCTTGCAACTCTGCATACCGATCCTACAAGATAATATAAACATAATTATTAAAACAAAAGGATTAGAATTTTACTTAAGTATTAAAGTAAAAATATACTTACATGTACGCAACGGGCCTTCTTGTTAACAAACACCATACCATCATGCTCCTTGGTGTGTGTGTGTTCAAAGGTCCCCATTGGCCCGGTATCCTTACTATCACCTGCCTTCAGAACATATAATAATTATTTAATAAGCATATATTGATAATTAAAAGTATAAAACGTGCTATAGATTAAAAAATAAATTACCAGCCCCTTTGAATGAGTAGCACTAGAGATCGATCCACCAATCCAGGTCACCTGTTCACCAAATTCCGATTAGCCGAGTTATTTGCGACTCAACAATGGTAATGGGGTTTTGCCATTGGGACAAAAACTTGGCTCAATCAGGAGCAAAGATATCGGGGATTTGTTCAGTCCTTTTTTATGTCTGAAATATATTGCCGATAAATCCTGACAAACTTGGATATTCTATCAGAGTAAATCCTATGCTCAGTGCAATGCCAGAAACATGCTTTATACAAAAAAGTTGAAATAATCAAATAACATATGATTGTATTTTTTATATTAACGTATATTACGAATTTTTTAATTTTTACCTTAAATTCCCCAAGTAGAAATTGAGGGTGACCTGTTTCAACTTCCTCCACTTGTAACCCACTTGTTAACGTTGCAAACTCGCCATAAAAAGAAAAGCCCTTTGATCCTAGTCAAAAGGACCTGCCCTGGCTAGGCTCGTCGACAGTTTCGTAAAAAAGCTCATTTTGATCGACAGGTCGAGATTCTTCGAATAGTGTAGCACTTGCGAGACCCTTGAAAATAAGCTTAGTTCCACAAGCGGTTCCATAAGCGGTCCCTATGCATATATAGGAGGAATGGTTTAAATGCTATTTGTATCAATCTCTTCATAAATACATGGCAATTTTGGCTCTTCATTTCCTTGAATGTACCTTTATTTACATCAATATATGCTCATGTTAGACATAAATCTGTCTGGGAAGTTTAAATCTTTCAACCACTGACCAATCACTTGTACAACGTTCTTATCTAGTTGATGATTGAATCCTAAATGTTCAAAATTTTACTTAGCAAGTGCACTAAGGTACTGTCGTAATTTTCTTGGTAATAACCCGAGTATCGAATCTCTTAAGGACTCCTAAGCATAACGAAAATCCTAGGCAAACTCAAATTGCACTATCCTATCGTCGGAATTTATATATTATTACTAAATTAATTAAGTAACCCTTACTCCTAATTGCCCCGATGTTGGTCCCGAATGGAAAACGTTTGACTAATAAGTTACTAACAATCACAAATATAAAATTTAACAATAATAATAAAAAATCTTGCCTAAAATGGGAAATTCAATAAATTAGTTTACTTTCAAAATTACCCTAATTGATAAGTGCCAATTTAGTTTGTCTAGAAAATCACTAATGTTTATTAACTGGTTTATTTCTACTTAGGATGCCTTCGAGAGTTTGTCAGGCTCCACAACTATGCCTAGATAATTTCTACATTACTTATGCAGGTTTAAAATCATAGATTTTTAAACTAAATCAATTTATGGATTAAGATTTACAAAATTATACCCATCAATTAGGGTGTTAGGGGATTGGACTAATTTACTTTCATTCCATAGGCAAGAATAAATTTAGCCTAACATGATAACATTAAACATAACAAAATTTAATTTATAACATACTAATGATAAAATTGTAACCAATTAAAAATGATAAGTATGCTACAAATTAAATAACTTTTATAAGAAATGAAATTAACTTCAAACTTTTATTAACTAAATATAGCACAATTGTTCTTGACTATAGCTTGAAGTAAAAACCCTAATGCTGTCACCACCCTCCGGATAGTTTTCCCAAGCTCACAAAAAGAACAAGAAAACTAAAAGAAAAATAACTAATACAAACAAATGAAAGGGGGTGAATGCTGAGGTGGCGTGTCACCTCTTTTTCCATACAAGTCTTTTCCAACTAAAATGAGAGGAGTCAAAAACAAAAACAAAAACAAAGAAAAGATTAAAGTAAAAAATGAAAATCAGCGAGTCCCTATAGCCAATGAGGGACTTTGTATTTATTTATAACCCGAAGGCCAAAAGGAAGGGAAAAAAAAGAAGTAGAGAAAAAACTTTAATGAGAATGGTATGTCATGCCATTTTTACTATGAGGCGTGGGTTGAATGTTAAATACATAGATCAATAGGTCTGAAATAGGATAGGATAGGTTTAATAAATAGGTTGTCCCAATTTCTTAAACTGCCTGATTTGTTCTGACTCATCGAAATATGTTGGAATTGTTGGTTACTTGCAGTACTTTTCATTTTTCATTTTTCACCACAGTTTCATAGCAATTTTTACACGCTTATTACTTGGCATTTTTAATATCAATTACTTGAAACACACATAAAAATTAATAATGGTGAAATATAACATATTACATGCATTAAATGTCAAATAATTGATATTATTACTCGGGATTATAACTCTATTTTACATATTTTTAATGTGTAATCACACCCCCTACCTAGATATTGCTAGTCCCTAACAATGCAATAGACAACCACTTATTAGAAAATAAAAATAAAGAGAAAAATAAAAATCATAACCTCACTTTTATAGGAATCACAAATGCATTTAGCGTATGCACTAAGCCGTTAAACCTCTAGGTGTCCCAAGTGGGCGAGTGTTGTCTCGTGAGGGTTTACCAAGAGGACATCAACAAATACCATAAAATGAGTTCCAAAATTTTCAATAAAGCTCAAAAATGAATATGTTTAATTAGTTGTTGCACAATTTAAATAGTAAGACCGGTCGACTATCCTAAATTCGAGTGGACATAATTTTAATGAGATTCGAATCGCCTACCTAATCTCAATTACTCAAGGAAATTTAAACTTAGTTAGGGCGAATTTTTTATGAATTACCAAGATAGAATATGAAACTATTTTTGTTTTCATACTCGACTCAAAATAAAATAAGGATGTCATTATAAGTAAGCTTTCCACATTCCAAAATATAAGTCAATTGTCAATACGATATCATTTGACTTATTTTCTACCTTATCTTTCCATTAGCAGTTTCATAAATTCTTGGAACTCGAAGTATACATACAAGGATTATTCCCGGACCCCCTATCTAAACCTTTATCAAATTCATTGTTACTTCTCTCTATCAATATTATGATTATATATGCCAAAAATGTAATAATAGATAGATAGATAGATAGATACAACATGAAGTATAACGAAAAGATTAATAACCAGTATAAAAAGGAAACGAGAATATGTACCAATGTTTACTATTCTTGTATATAATGATGTGTTCCATTTAGTATACAATTCTGTTTATTGCATTTATCATCCTACAAAAACCTGTAATATCAAGTACTATGTACCAAATAGTAAATGCGATCAACGTATCATATGGAATCAGTAGTAAGAGCGATCACGCCTTGTAATCTTAACATAGGAAAATATGATATAATAGAACATGCATGATTACGATAATAAATAGTTAGCCATAAAGGCTACCATACATAAAATTTGAAAAGGCTATTAGTAGCCAATCACTCATATTCCTAACACATTGAAAAATAAACAAATCAAAAGAAGAAAAGAAAAA
>MKEJ01037517.1:0-12654 GCA_001753735.1 Embelia ribes
TATATGGCAAGATGCAATTATATGTATACTTTAACGACGGATTTACCTACGGAAATTGAAACCGTAGGTAACCCACCGACACTTTTAGCGACGGAAATAACGACCACCAAATTTCGGTCATTTTTTAACGAGGGATTAACGACGGAAAAATTCCGTCGTTAAATTTCCGTCGTTAATTCCGTCGGTAATTAAAAAATTTATTTTTTTTAACAACGGAAATATTCCGTCGTTAAAGTTCCGTCGTTAATTCCATCGGTAAATAAAATTTTTTTTTTTAACGACGGAATATTTCCGTCGTTAAATCCGTCGGTAAATAAAAAAATACTTATTTTGCCGACAGAAAATTTTTCGTCGCTATATTCCGTCTTTAATATAGCGGGGCTTTTTCCTGCCTTTTTTTTTTACGACAAATAAATCTATCGTTAAAAATATCCGTCGCTATTCCGTCGGTAATATTCCCGTCGTTAAGTCCGTCGTTATTCAACAACGATTTATTTTCCGTCGTTAAGTACGTCGTTATTTAACGACGAATTAATTTCCGTCGTTAAATCGCATTTTTCTTATAGTACTGAGTAATTGATTTATTAGACAAGTTGAGAAAAAATAATATTAGAGTACCTTAAAAAAGAAAAGAGAGTAGATCAGTACTGTACATATGCATGGACAATTAGGCATTCATATAAATTTATAGTATTTCCTATATGACTGTAAGAATTATTGGTACTTATTTGTTAATTTTTCTTACATTATTATTGTTTTTTTAATCTGGTTTGAGAAATGTGAAGTCAAGAGGATAGAGTTGAGCACCGGTGGTAATAGTAGAAATTATTATCTTATTATGTGCATACCATATTATATGGTATTTTCAAAATATCTACCAACTACCATATAAAATGATAATAGTACCACTACCACCGATAATAGGTTTTAAGCTTAACTACCGTACTATGGTACTATCAATAGTACCATCTTTACTAAAATTTACCACACAAATAAAATAAAAAAGTCAAAAAATATTTTTTTAAAAAGTTTAATAATATTTTTGGTAATATTCTATCAGAAAAAATAATATATTTTTGAATCTCACCTTAAGTTTTGATTACCAAAGGAATATTATAAATACACACACATACAAAAGAAAAATATAATATATTTAGCATTATGAAAATAAATAATATATTTAATTATTTAATTGTATCTTAATGGTAATACTGGTGATAACCGTACATCTGATGATAATTATACCGATGATAATAATAATTATTCGAAGGTTATCATTTGTTATTGTTAGAAGAATTACTACTTATGATAGTATTAATAGACAACACTACTGATGATGATGGTACAATGTTGCTCAGCTTAGATGGCAACACCGTAATTTGTTTGTTTGTTTGTTTGTGTTTGGTAATTTTATGATAAAGTCAATATAGGATAACTACTGGATAAGGCTCCTTTATACAGGCACGGGCCCAATACTGTCAGCCACTTTAAACTAATAGGAGAATCCAAGCAAAATATTAAGTAAAATTGTGAATTTTTGTGTTTAATTTCTTTACGTGCATACAATTTTAAATTTAAAAAATCCATTTCCAAATTGAGATGCAAACTAATGAAAAAATACGTATATTTTTCATAAATACCATATAATACACATGCAATTTGCAATTTTAGCCGTCTTTCTGTATTATATTTTAGAAGAAAGATATTTGAAAATGGGAAATAATATATTATTTGGAATTTCATAACATAAAAAATTATATATTATGTCGAATTTTTGGAACTTATTTTTACAGAAAAAACGTATTAAACCTATCTGATACCGTATAACTTTTTTTTTGTCGCTCGGACTTTACTCAATATAAACTTGATCCTTTCTTGTAGTTTTATTGTGGTTTGATAACTGGTAAGTAACACTGGTCGATCTGAATTATATTTTAGTTTTAACTAGGCTGGGCTTCCATATTGGGCCTCATTCAGTTACTCAGGCAAGGCCCAAAAATTTCTATCCGGGCAAGCCTTATTGTCATTCCTTGCGCTTGACCCTCTATCCGCTAGGCCTCTCCGATACAGACACATCGACTCCAAACTGGACCCAACCCTTAGATTACCAACCCTCTATCAACCAGAGCATTGTATCCGATCATAGACCCGGCAATTGACTGCATATATAAGCTAATCGACTGCGTCCCAAATTTACGTTACCACTAAACTGAAATGGATTGATAGTCGACTGATATGCAATTATACCCTACCCGGATGCCTAGACTAATATACACTATCATGAATTAGTCTTACATTTTCCCCTCAAATCTAATACTGTACCTAACTCAAACCCACCCTCTAGGCCACCGATATGCTATCCATAGGCCCACAACCTGCCGGGTCCAGGTTGGATTGAGCTAGGTCAAATGTCCATCCCTTACCCGTACGTGGGTATTAATACATTGGATTTATCGCCAAATACCGAGTAATTCTAATTTTTTTTTAGTTTCAGCTATTGTTTTATTTCGTTTTTGATAGGTTATAATTCAGTCATACATGTTTAATCTTTCGACCCCAGTGAAAATTATGTACGAAAAATTTGCAGCATGGTCTAAACTACTACATAACTCATTATCTTAACACTAAAACTAGAAAGAATGTTGATGGGATTAGAACATTAATTTATAATTGGGAATTGAGAAATCAATTAACGTAATACAAGTTTTATATGAGTATATATATATAGTCCTGGACAAATCCAAACTCCTTATGAGATGAATACGAATCTCTCAATCCGGCTCGTTTATTAACAAAACAAGCACTATTGTTCGAAAACGAGACGTATCCTAAAGCTTTTTGAGCCTAAACTTGTTCGTAAACAATTAGCTTCACTTGCCGTTGGTATTGTTTTAACTTTTAAGAACAAATTATTTATTTCCATAGCCTTTTCTTTTAATAATTTGATTAAACTTTCAAATTTTCGTGCCTTTTAATCTACTTTGATGGTGAGATAGGGACATCTAACCAAATCCACTTTTAAAAAGTTACAGTGCTGGCCATGTTAGTGATATTTTGGAACGGTGCAAATTCATCAAAACAAATTCAAACTCAAATTTTCTAATAAAGATAATCAACCGTTCAACATCAATCTGAATCATGACAAAAATTCATCAAATCGTATAATATTTTATTTCAATGCACAAAATAATTAATTTTTCAAAATAAAATGAAATATTCTAGGTATGATTTGAATATTTTCTACGAGCCGCTATTCCATTCGAAAACAAATGCATGCTTACAATTCGATCCAATCGGATAAGATCTTGTCCGCGACGATATTGATAAACATTTCGGTCGCAACAGATAGTCTTATATCAGAGACAAAATTTGTCCACAGGTTACTATTAAACACTTCTTTCCAAATAGAAAAAGGGAAACAAATATAGCCAAAAACATGTTTATTGCCCAACGGATGTATAGTCCAAGCCCTTAAATAAATATAATTAATCATTTATATGCCTCCATTCAAGTTTCAAAATTTGAAAATGATTTTAAATAGAAACGACTTGATTACTATCCTAATTAATTAAATTAAATAGGATTAATATATGTCGAAACAACAAATAAAAAGAAATTGAGTTTCCAAACTAGCTAGAAAAGGACATAGGGGTGCTTGAGCATGCATGAGCTACGGCGATTCTTAAAAAAAGTACTACTAAAAATGCCGTAATTAAAAATAATTCCTCTGAAAACTCAATGCCAAAATTTACTTGAACTGTAAAATGAGTTTTCAAATAGGAATTGTAGAAGAGAAATGCAAATTCTATATTTGCTTACTCGTTGAAGTGACAAATTTTTTTTTGAATGTGATTAGTTACTCGATGTATTGCATTAATGATTGTAATTAAGATTTTTCTTGTCATGTCTGCGAATAAGAAAGTTAAGTAAAAATTTTAAGTATGAATGGTATTGCTTCTAAAATATATATTTTTAATTACCGGCTTCTAATTTTTTAAAAATGATTTTAGAAGCATCATTTTAATTGGTTTTTAAAAGTTATATATATTTTTACTACCATTAATTACCAAACTTATCTTAATCATATTTTTTACATTTTCTATATATGTCTACTCTTACATTTTTATACTTAAAACACTATTTTACCAAATACAACACAATTTATCAAAATAATTTTTAGAATTTATTTACCAATTATTAGATTTATACAACTCTGAAAAGTATCTTTGAGTAGCGAATTATCCAAAGTACCAGCATTCCCAAATTATGTTTTACTCCCGCCGTTTCCCATTAAGTGTTATTTTAGAGAATTTTTATTGTTTCAATTTTAATTATCGCTTTAGAAAATTAAATTTGTTTTTATTATTATTATTTTTGTTATATTTTAACCCATGTTATCTCAACTATATTTCTACTACTATACACAACTCAAACATTTAGTAAAAAGTATTTGATTAAAATGTATTTATTTTATGTTAAAATTGAGACAATTTAATGATCAACTTAATTTTTATGCATTAACTTTAAATTGTACTTAATAATATAATGACAGATTATTTGCTAGTTAAATTGGATAATTTTATCGCTAGATACACTATTTTTCAATAGAATATTTTGATAATCTTGAGTAAAATGAGGAAAATAATGTCCTCAATTTGAGAAAAATAAAATTGATACCCAATGAGTGGCTTTTTGACACTCCCTCCTTCCGACATCTGCTGTTATTTGTGAGATCTCAATCCCTTGGGACTAAAGGAGCAAAATTTTAGTTTTAGTTCTGTTAAATTTAGACTTTGTTAAAATAACATTATACCATATCAACTAATAATGAGTTTAATTTTTGTCTATGATCATATATGCACCATCTCATTATAATCTAGTTTTCAATGATTAGTTATACTTATTTGATCGTTACAAGCTTAAATTTAACACCACCCAATCTTTGTGTTTGATAATTGAAATCTCATATCGACTAGTACTAAATTTAAACCCTTGGATATGAACACATAGAATCCTCCCATTACAAATCAATTTTCAAGCATGGAATTTTTATATGTAATCGTTACAAGTCTAAATTTAATAAGTTCTTACCTGATGAGTTTCGTGTTAAATGTGAGTTTGAATTTTATGTGCATATTAGTCTCTTATATGCGTGGGAGAAGTCGTACCGCAAATTCTAGAGTCACCAAATTCACACATGAAACGAGATTGTTGCTAATATGTAAACTTGTATTGCTTGAAATAAAAATAAAAAAGAGCCTCAATTGGCTCACTATTTAATGGGGCAAGTTTCATCATATTTAAACAAGGCATTGATATTATCTTCTACTACTCGAAAAGAGCATGGTGCCTCAAAATCTAACTCCAAAAGTCAAAAAATAAGGATTCGGTACCTTCATTTGGTAGCTCATCCAATTGCATCTGGGTCGTTAAATAAAAATTCGTATGTTTTGTATTTTTTACTTAAATTTAATAGAAAACTATAAATTTGAAGTTTCAAATATCAGATTTATGATTTTCTTTATCCAATATTTTGTAAACCCTTGACATGGACCATGAAATGGGATGCTTGGCAACCTTCTTCCAAAAAATTCATTTCCTCACCGGTATTTATTTAATATATTTTTATTATTTAAAATTAGAATTGGAGCTCAGAACATTAATTCTGCAGCGACTGCAAATTGGGAATGCTAGTTGTTGAATTTAACATTGTATTTAAGCTGCTCTGCCTTTGGTCTAGAGTGGCTCTCTGTTGGCTGCCGCGTGTCCTACCCAAACTTAGAATATTAAATTTAATTTTAATTTATTTTAGGAGAAAAGTATAAATAGAATTTAAGAAAGAAAAAAAAAAGGGGGAGGGGGGAAGAGAAATAAGGAGAGGAAAAGAAAAGCAAATAAAATAATATTAAAATCATTATATATTGAGAAAAATATAAATAAAATTGTTTAATAAAAAAATTTCTTCCTTAGCATTACATATTAAATAATTTATATTGTAAAATTAAAATTTATTTTTAATAAAAAAACATTGTTTAAGTCTTAAAGTTAAAATTTAATTCTATGTTTATCATATAATTTGGGAAATTTTTTGCTTAAATACTTTGAATTAATAACAACTCTTTCCTTTTTTTCTTTTTTCTTTTTTGATAGGACTATCGTTTTTCTTTTCCATGTCTAAAAATTTAAATCACTTCTTTAATCTGTATATAAGTTATGCTTGTCATTTATGCACTTCTTTTAATGAATTCTCTCAAGTCATATACACTCTATATTCTTTTGCTATTCAATTGTCTATGTGCATTATTCATTTGTGAGAAAGATGAAGTTTTCTTATCATTAGTAACTAATAATTTACAGTATGTAAATTAAGTTCGAAATTTTAATATATAATAAAGCTAATAAATAATTAAAAAAATTATAAGTGCTTAATTGAAATAAAGGTCATTGGCAAAAATTGTAGATATAATAATTAAATAATTTCAAATCAAGAATAATAAAAAATAAAAAATATTTTAATATTATAGAAAACTCATAAAAATAATATGATGCAAAATAAAATATATAGAAATTATGTAAAATAGAAACATAATTATTTTATATATTTAAGAAAATTTATTAGGATTCGATAACTGAAAATAAAAATAGTTTGTTGAAACGAAACAAAAAATTACAAAATTACAGAAACATAGCAACATGCCACGGAGTCCTTTCTTGACTGCAAATTTGTTAAACCCTAATTCCCAAAATCTCTGCAACTCTAATGGAACTTCAACGGTCGAAAATTCGAAACCATGGTGATCTTTTCTCCGTCTTCATCACTACCCACAAAGGTAATTTCATCCCTTTTCAAACCCTTTTTTGTAATTTCACAAATGACCCATTATTCTTCACTGTCCAAAACCCTAGTAGACAAAGTCACAATGGCATTTCACCAAGAAAACCCACAGTCATTAGACCCTGAAACCCTCTCCGAATTGCGATCCCGCCACGTGGAACAGATAATCTTTCGTCTGAGTTCGAGACCCAGGTTGGCAATTAGCTTTTTCAAGTGGTCCGAAAATGCTCTAGGGTTTAATCACAATGTTGAGGGTTTTTCTGGGCTTGCACATGTGTTGCTAAGTAAGAAACTTTTCGATCCCGGGAGATGGGTTTTCGATAAAATGGTGAAGAATTTTGGGAATTTTGATATTTTTAATGCTTTGGATAAAGGGTTTAAGGATTATGGTTCTAACCCGAGCACAGTGTATAGCTTTTTAGTTGAAAGTTACTCGAGAATCGGACTGTTTGACCAGGCGGTTGAGGTAACTTTATGGATGTGTGAAATGGGTATTCCTCTATCACCGTATGCACGATCGACGTTACTGCGTTCACTAGTGGATTTGAACCGCATATATGACATTATCAATGTATATGGGAAAATGGTCTATGGACTGAAAGAAGAAGAAATGAAGTGTTTCGATATATATAGTTTTGTTATCAATGGTTTCTTTACAAAAGATGAGTTTGAAATGAGTCTAATTTTTCATCGGCTGATGGTTGAGAAAGGATTTACGGTTGATATTGTCGTTTGTAATAAGATTATTAGAAGTCTTTGTAAAGGAGGTCTAATTGAATTTGCTTCCAAGTACTTTTCCTTGATTGTAAAGGTAGGTCCGAAGCCTAGTGTAGTTAGTTTTAGCACATTGATTAATGCATATAGTAAAGAGTCAGGATTGGAAGAAGCATTTGATCTTTATTATCTTATGATGAGGATGAACATAACTCCTGATATAATTGTTTATAGTATTCTTATCGATGGACTTTTTAGAGTTGGGAAGTTAGAAGAGGGATATCGTCTTCTATCAGAGGCACTAGTCAAGGGCATAAAATTGGATGTGGTGATTTTTAGTTCCATCATCAACACACTTGCGAGATGTGGAGATCTAGACAAGGGGATTAAATTGTATAATATTATGTTGAAAGAAGGTATCGAACCGAGCATAGTCACTTACAGCATTCTTATGAATGGATTGTGTCAGAGTGGTCGGGTTCTTGAGGCTTGTAGCATATATGGTCGAACTTTAAAACAAGGAATCGTGCTTTCTGTCCTAGCTTACAGTACTCTAATCAACGGGCTCTGTAAAAGGGGAAATTTGAGAAATGGGTTTGATTTGTACAAAGAAATGATAAAGACGGGTCACACTCCTGATATAGTCATTTATGGCGTGCTCATAAATGCGCTTAGCAAGCAAGGATTGTTGGTCGATGCTCTTAGATTCTTCTTCTTTACTCTGGAAAGAGGTTTTAGTCCTAATATTTTTATTTTCAACAGCCTGATAGATAGTTATTGTAGATTGAGACGGATAAAATATGCCGTGAAGCTGTTTATGCAAATGGGTGTATATGACATAATTCCTAATATATTAACATATACTGTGCTTATCAAGGGGATCACTGAGGTTGGGAGAACGACAGAGGCTTTAATGCTTTTCTTCTTTATGCTAAAGAGAGGTTTTTCTCCCGATGTTGTGACATATTGTACGCTTGTTGATGGGTTCTTCAAACAAAAGAACATTACAGTTGGGTTAAAAGTTTTCGAGGTGATGCTCAGAAATGGAATAAATCCCGATATTACCGTCTACAATGTTCTTATCAACATGTTTTTCAAGGAAGGAAGGTTAAAAAATGCCCTGGATCTTTTCAGAAAAGTTCAGGTGTGTGGGCCTGTACCCGATATTGTGACATATAACACTTTAATTTGTGGATATTGTTCTTTGAATATGTTGAGTGAGGCTCTTCAACTTTATGAAGAACTGAAATTTGGCCAGATTAAGCCTAACGCAATCACATTTACCATTTTGATCGGTGCATTGTGTAGAGAAGGTAGGATAAATGATGCGATGGTGTTATTCTCGAAGATGCTAGAAAAAGGTCCAGATCCGAACATTGTTACTTATAGTTGTTTAATTGATGGGTACTTTAAATCCTTGGACATGATTAGCGCTTTTGAGCTTTACGAAGAGATGAATCGGAAAAATATACACCCCAATATTGTGAGCTACAGTATAATGATCGATGGTCTATGCAAAAGAGGGCTCACGGAAGAGGCTTCTCTTGTGTTTTGTCATGCTTTAGGTCAGCATTTATTGCCAGATGTAATCATGTATGGCATTTTGATTCGCGGGTATTGCAAAGTTGGGAGATTTGAAGATGCTGTGTTTTTGTATAGACAGATGATGGAACATGGCATAATGCCAGATAGCCTTGTTCATAGTACAATTACTGAGTTCCATCTTCCCGTTTGACGAGCACCTTAATATTTAAAGCTCAGGCTTGGGATCTACATTTTACAACTGGTCCCGACTCATACAATTTTCTGTGCCCGCCGCCGCTGCTGCCTCTGCCTGTAAAGTAATTGCAACCATTTCATAAATGCCATTGTTTTGGGTGCTGATTCATCCTTACATATGCATGTATTTATGTATACTATCCTACATGGTTGTGTAATATATATACATCTAATGGTGTCAGACCAAAATAGAATTTCGGAAAATTGCTCCAGTGCATATGATAAACTATTCACAGGATTACGAAGGTTCTGCATACAAGTTTTGCTCTGATTAACTATTTTTTTGGGTTTTTGTTTTCGGGTAGGTACTAAGTACTCTTTGGTGCTAGATCACTTAGGTACTCTTTTTAAACAAAAGCTTATGCGATTGGTTACCAAGGTTATTTCACACCTTTTTCTGTCAAATTTTTTCCGAGAACATGTTTGTTCTGTTCCAAATATTTTCGGTGGTTGTTTTTGTTCAAGTTTAAACCTGTTTCAAGACTGAAATTGAAAATACTTGTGCTTTCAGGTTATTCATTTTGCATAGTCCTAAACACTCAGAGAAAACTTCCAGTAGGTGCCCAAATTTGCGTGTTTTGAGGCCAATTCTGGAAAGCTATATGGGAAATGAATCCACTGAAAATGTTAACTGCAGAGTTTTCTCTGTGTTCAGTTTCTAAATTATGGTTTAAAACCTTAACCAAAGGCAACTTGAGCTTTACCAGTTTATTACAGCTTTCTTACATGATTTTTCCTCCCATTTTAATATATTAGTTTTTTCACTTATTTGTTAATACAAATGACCTTTTGGTATAACCCACAATAGATAGTTACCCGATAATGTAAATATGCAATTGTCATGTTGTGTTGGCAACTACCATCTTCAATATCCCCTCTTACACTATTAGACTAATAGGCTGAAAACAAAACCAGAAGATGCCACCTAGATTGTTCATATGATGTAAAGCCAGTTTAAGTGAGCAGCCTGCTTTCTTCAAGCCACTGACTCACTTAGAAAACAGCCCTTCTTTGCTGTCATATGTTGTTAAAGTAAAAGGAATTTATTAAAGACAATAACTTTGTAATTCACGACTAAATCTGTCGTGAGGGTAACCGCGAGAGGTGATGTTTTCTGTTAGAAAGAAAAAAGTTCTGAAAGATTCACAATAGCAAGATCACGACCGTGGTGCAGTTTTTGACAGTAGGGATTTTTAATACTCAAGTTACTTGGAAAAAAAGAGTAAGTATAAAGAACAGTACCATTTGGATCGACAAATATTGATTTAGTCAACATTGAGAATTAGACATGTCTCTATCAGCATATGCAAAGTTTAGTAAAATAATACAACCACAACAAACTAAAAGTGTTACCAGCTCTCATAGTGACTTTAAAAGTAAACTTTCTTTGTTAAAAATTTCATAAAATGGTTTGCAGGACGGCACTTAGACTGGAAGTGTTTGGAGGAGTGATATGGTCAATAAGTTCAGTTGGTGTGGTCCGATCGTAATTACTTGGATAACTACTTTATTTTTGCATATGATGCACACCTTCTGTTTGTCAAACGCTCAAGTGTATTGAAAGGGATACAAATAAGAAAAGCCATACCCACAAAGCTGTAAAATTTATGGGCATAGCTTTTCCTTTTCTATAATGGGATATTATAATTTCAGCTTAGCAGGCTTATTTTAGTGTCTTTTCTTTTTAGACTCTTGTGTCTGTCTTTCTTTAAACACAATTACCAATTAGCAAGTACCGGCATATATTATATACCACTGTGATTAAAAAAGTACACAGAATAGTCAATTAATATTCTTGCTAAAGGTTTCAAATGTTGTTGGAAACCGAACAATCTTTGCCATTCTTCGATTTTCAGTTCCAAACTATTGGACTATTGAGCTGGTTTGTTTTATACCAATATCGGGCTGCTCAAGAGTAAAGTCGGGAATAGCTTCATCAAGATGGAAGGAAGGGCCTATATGGATATGCGAAGGAACATGAATGAAGAATTTTTCTTAAAATCGATGGCGGAGAGCTCGGCCAAGGTGACAATGCCAACCATGGAAATGGCAGGTTTCAAGGATCATTTTCAGACTTTTCGTACAGATAGCGAAGAGCTATTCAAGACCTGGATTACAAGTGAAGAGGTAAATAACTGTACAAATTCTACAAGTATAGCATCAATCCGGCATGTTTGAGATGTTGTCGAGTGTTTATCTACCTGCCGCTTAAAAAAACCATCTTACTTAAGTTTGCTTGTAAGCTGTGACCTGACAATGCTCATTCAGTTACAGAACTTATGAACTTGTCCAGCGAATAACGCTAGCTTTTCTTGCTTAGTTCTGCTGTAATATCCAAAATTCCCGTCTTTCCCCATCTGAGCAATGTGTAATTTTGTTATGTATCTCTGCCTCTTGGCTAATTTTTTTATTTTGGCCAAGTATTAATAAGACATGTCTGTTCCTAGCTAAACTACTTCCTTAGCCAGTTACATCGGTCGTACATAAACATAGATATGTAAATTATGACAACCATTTGCAGTTACGAGCTTTCTAGCTCACTGGTATTTCACTCATAAACTTACTTTTAGACACTATGAAGTTGCTTTAGTTTTCTTCTTAACTTAGCTCCGATTATCATTGTCTTCAAAAGGCATATGGCCAAGGTTGTCAAAGCGTGTCTCAGGCACGTATCGTTTTATATGATTTTGTGTATCATCTCGTTTCATCTCGTGTATCGTAAGTATTTTAAGCAGTTATTTTTTTAATATCAAAACACAACAATCACTTAGAGCTTATATCATAAAGTATAAAATAGACACAAATATTACTTATATTTACCATTGTAGAATGTTATATATTAGGTCTTTTTTCTTTACATACAATTTTTATCATTTAAATATTAAACCATAGAGATAAATAATGTTAGTACAACTAAAATTACCAAAAAACCAAGACCCTTTATATCAAGTGGCTCTATTAGCCATACGCGACTTAATCTTCTACATTTCTCTTCCGACTTGTTTTTCAACTACAAATTCGTATCGGTGTCAAATTTATCAGTTATCATGTGCCAGTTTGTTCCATAGACTATGGTCTCTTCAATTCGATTACCACTAAATTCGACTGATCGTTAAATTTATTTATTCCTTATTCTCATTCAGTTGATTTCTCTTGATTGGTTGATTCTTCTCTTCCTTTTAATTAATTGAAGATTCTGCAACTATAATTTTTCTTTGCTTTGCTTGGAAAAGATATGCAATATAATTTTATGGATTTGCTTTCTAAATGAGTTACGTTATTCGACTCAATTTTTTATATGGAAATGTTGTCTCACTTCCTTAATT
>MKEJ01037519.1:0-14474 GCA_001753735.1 Embelia ribes
AAAAAAAAAAAAAAAAAGAAGATGGATTTGGTTCCTTAATTTTTAAAATTTGATAAATTTGGTACCATTCAAAGTATGTTTCTAATTTTAAAATTTATATTAGGGTCATACATTGAGAATTTAAAAACAAAAATGTTATATAAAGACTTACTCACTCAAGAAAAGAACTACACACAAAGCAACTCATACTTCTTTTTTCATAATTTAGGATGATTTTCAGTCCATGGCAGGGACCAACACTTTCACTTTTCCAAAAAGTAGGGACCATTACTATCCCAATTACAATTGTAGGACTATGTATAAATTTCATTAAAAATATGGGGACAATTGCTATAATTAACCTTCTGTATAATGGGAAAGGTATTTTGGGCCATATAACATGTTCCCACGTATTGAGGAAAAATAGGGCCAGGAAGGAAAGAGGTGACAATATGTTGTTTTTTCTACTCGAGGACAAGACAAGTCCACATGAATATTGATAGAGCCTCACTTGTTATGGAATCCCCTTTAGGTTGTGTTTAATTTGGACTGTGCAAAAGAATCGAAAAATCAAAATTGATCGGGATAGATTGGACAAAAAATTCGATCTGAATTGATATATCCTTAATCTAGAACACATCTGGTAAGAACTATAATTCTCAAATAAAATCTCGGATTACTGTGGATATAATCTCGAACCGAACTGATCTGAACATAAGCTTAGACCAATCCATTCCGGATATAGATTTTGATCATGATCGACTTAATACGGTATATTACATATAGAAAAAATCATCAATTCTCCAAGTTACATTATAGCAAGTGCTTTCTAATCTTTATATTATATATTACATATATGTATTTTTAATGAATTGATAATACAATTAAATTTTGTAATTTTTTTGTTGCATGATTCCACCTTCATTTGTGCTCAATTTTCTAATCATATATATATTTTTTACTATTCCTACAATTTCTCTATTATATAAAATTATTCATTTTCCTGTTGTTAAAATATCGCGCCATAATGCATTCAAAATCTTAATTACATCACGATGATTATAATCTTGTTATAATGTTTATACACGAACAAAATTTTGTATGTAATTAACACCAAGTATAACATAATTCTTGTCAATTAGTTTTTTTGTGTGTGTATATATATGTATGTGTGTGTATTGGTTAATAAAAAACGACAATCAAATTTTAGTATATGATATATAATCTAGTTGCCTAATTAAAATTAAATAACTTGATAAAATTTGTCATGGGTCCAAATCGGTAATGACGTGAGTGCTTAAAGAATCAAGAACCGGATCAAATTCGGTCCGAACTGTAAAAAAATCAATCCGAACCAAACTGAAATTAAGCAAGCTGACTTTGATTCTAAAAATCAAAGACCGGTCAAATTTTGGCATGTCCGAATTGAAGGTGAAACCGATCCAATTTGGACCATATATACTCCTAGTTTTAAGGGCTTGAGATGATTTTGTCAAAATTGACTGAACTACATTAATTCTAATATTTCTGTGTGTGTTTGATTTTATTTTTTGTATCCTAACAAAAATTAGTTACCCAGTAAACTAATTTTCTTTACCAAGCTACCAATGTTATATTTATTAAAGAATAGAAGTTATTTAAGATTTTTCTTCTTTTAAAGTGATTGAAAAAATGTTGTAGAGGACAAGAAGGGCCTTCATCGCTTATTATTTCTTTTGTCCAATACAAGTTTCCTTTCTATTAATTGTCTAGTCGACGTGGGATAATTCTCATAAGGTTTAGATATTCCATTTTAATTCCCTTCGAACACACCGTTTTATGATTTTGACCATGTAATATGTCATTTCGAGACTCGTATTATAAGCTTTAAAACTTACCCAAGAATGTGTAAAAATATTATATGTACTTCGCATAAAAAATGACTCAAAATTGATAACTTTCAAGAACTCCAAACTTATAAAACCACATGTAAAATCATAAATTTTCCAACAAAATATATCCAAATTGAGAGTTTATTTTTTCATTTCTTAAACATGCCTATGATTAGTTTGATACAAAATGCTCAATATTTTTGCTACCATTTCATATAGAGGCTAAAAACCAACACAATTTGCTGATGATCTCAATCATGCTCGTTGCACATCATCCTATTGCAATTGTCTAGTGTCGTGTATATATATATATATATATGTATATATATATACACAAATGGACAACAATTTCTTTTTCAATAATACCCCACCTTGTCATTCATCTCTTCCCTCAACTACTATATATATATACACAAACTATACACTCATCAAGCATATTCCAAACCAATTTGCTCACATTTCAACTACTCCCTCTCCCTCCCATCTCTCTCCCTCCCTCCCTCTCCACCATGCCTTCAAGAGTTTCTGATGCCTTTGAAGCCCACCCTGTCCACTTCCACCAAAAAACCCTAGACCTCTACTCCATGAATGAGTTGCCTGAGTCTCATGCATGGGATAATTCCCCAACAAATAACAACACTATTAATAGTGATTTATTAGTACCAATAATAGACTTAAATGGGCCCACAGCCCAAGAACTTGTGGGCCAAGCATGCAAGAAATGGGGAGTGTTTCAAGTCACCAGCCATGGGATCAAGAGGAGTCTCCTTGATGACATTGAGGCTGCAGGTAAGGGTCTTTTCTCACTCCCTCTCTACCAAAAGCTCAAGGCTGCTCGGAGCCCGGACGGCATCTCGGGATATGGCGTGGCTAGGATTTCTTCGTTCTTCCCTAAGCTCATGTGGTCCGAAGGGTTCACCATCTTCGGATCCCCTCTTGAGCACGCTTGCCAGCTCTGGCCCCAGGATTATCAGTACTTCTGGTAAGAGATTCGCAGAACTATTACTGTCACATCATTGTAACCGATTCTCTTGGAAATATAATTTGCATGCCTTTTTCTTGACATTGAATATGCATGCTTCATTGCTTCCTCATGGTGTTCTCTTAGCAAATACTTTGAGAATATAACAATATAATTTGTTTCATTTTTTTTTTAAATCCACTTTGGTTATAGTTTTCAAGTTAAAAAGCTTACTTTTTTATATTAAGAGAAGAGATAGACGTATTCATTTTCAAAATTATGGCTCAAAGCTAGATGCCAACATCAATAAAATTACAATGAAAATTATGGTCCCACAAAGAAAATTTAGGGCCATAGTTTTACATGAAAATCATCACCACCAATAGTCATCCTATTTTTTGGTTTTTGTTTTTATGACACTATTTTCTTATAGAATTTTGCCAATATTTTCCAGTGATGTGATTGAAGAATATGAGAAAGAGATGAATCACCTTGCCACCAAGCTGATGTGGCTAATGCTAGGATCACTTGGCATAACCAAAGAAGATGTTAAATGGGCCGGCCCAAATGGTGATTTCAAAGGGGCTAATGCTGCCATACAGCTCAACTCTTACCCGGCTTGCCCTGACCCGGACCGAGCCATGGGCCTGGCTGCTCATACGGACTCGACCCTATTCACCATCCTCCATCAAAACAACACGTGTGGCTTACAAGTCTTCCAAGACGGGTCCGGGTGGGTCCCAGTCCAACCTGTACCCGGTGCCCTCGTCGTCAACGCGGGTGACCTATTGCATATATTGTCAAATGGGTCGTACCCGAGTGTGCTCCACCGGGTCATGGTGAACCGGACCCAGCACCGCCTATCGGTGGCCTACCTGTATGGGCCTCCAGCCCATGTTGAAATCTCGCCACTCCAAAAGCTACTGAGCCCAGTCCACCCGCCTATGTATCGACCCATAACTTGGTCCGAATATCTTGGTACCAAGGCGAAGCATTTCAACAAGGCGCTCTCGTCGGTACGGATATGTATATCTTAAACCGAATGGTTGATGTGAATGATCATAGTAGTTAGTGTTGAAGTTTTGGCTAATTAGTACTTGATGACTTGTTTTAAAAATGCGTATATGCATTTGCTATTTGTTTTGTACTCATGTTGTACTAATGTAATGCAGATTGAAAATGTTTCTTTTGTTTTTTTATATAAGTTGAAAAGAATGCAAATTGCAATTAGGGATAGCATGTTTGCAGTTATTTAGCAATATAATTAATTGGCTTGGTTCAAACTATGAAAAATTAGGCAAGAGCCAAATAAGTTAACTTAAAATTTAAACAACCAAATGGTCAACAAGTTTAAAAAAATGTTCTTCCCCCTTCACAAATTATTGCACGATATCTTTTTTAAAAAATTTTAAATTATAACAATTTAAAATTTTAACGTATCAAAAATATCAAATTTATATTTTTGAATATAAAATGAGTATATTTAACTTTTTTGTTACATTATATATTAAACTGTTACATTTTAAAACATGATGAAAAATATGTTTTGCAACAATTTGTGGACAAATGATTAATATAATATAATGATATTTAAAAAAAAATGCTCCTCCCTCCGTCCAAAATTAATTGGATGGTTTGACTTGACACGCAATGTTATGCAATTTCAAATTTAAAGTTTGAATTGGTATTAAATAACCTAAATTGCCCATATTGATGGTTGATTTAACATTAACTCCTAATAATTGAAAGGGTAATATAACTAATTCAGTTTATATTGTGATGATTGTTATATCCTTAAATAGAAGTGTTCAATTATTTTTGAACATTTCGATTTAAAAATATGACCAATTATTTGTAGACGGATAGAGAAACAAATAAAAGCTGAATTTTGATGGTGTGAACATTGACAAAAGGATATACCAAAGAAAAATTTAATGTTGAAAGTGATCGGTGGATAATTAAATTGACGAAATGCCGGTCACAAACAAGTGCAATTACACAGCTAAGATTGGAGCTACAATTATTATAATTACAGAGTCCAAATTAATTTATGTTAAATAACATTTTTACTTATTTTTTTTAATTTTATTTCTATATCTCATTTTCTAAAAATTTAGTTTTCTAAACAGAAATTCAAATTTTAGAAATTGACCATACTAATGTTTATATAAAATTTATAAAAAAATTATTACAATAATTATGTATCATATAATAAAATTATATTTTTTTTTTTTCGAATTTTAACAAGTGTTTCATAGTTTTTGTGAAAATCTTAATAGAGAAACTATAATTAAATTTAATAGTTTTTGTAATTTAGCCTTAGGAGGAAGAAAATTCTTGTATCTTGAGGACTTCCATGTTTCATTTTCTAAATTTCGAATTTATCCTTCAAAATGAAGCACAAAAGTCAAGTAGAGAAGACAAGGCAAGTGCATAGAAATAACTGTTTGGACTTTTCCCACATTATTATTAGCATACAAAAAAATAAAAAATCACACTTATCTCAAAGAGTTCCCAAAATAAAAGAACCTAATACAGCTCTATATACCAAGTATTAACAACTTTTGATTTTCGAAATTGAAACCACGTTTCGAAACATGTTTTACGAAATCAACACGCCTTCGGCGAAAACAGTTGTATCCACGATGGCCTCGGTAGCGGCCTCCGCCATGGTGATTCGGTCGGTAGCACGTGACTTGGTCCCATACGAGCTCCGAAACTACTTTTTTTCTAGCATGAGAGACTTTTTCAAATCATTTTCCTCGGAAGTAACCTTGATCATCGAAGAGTTCAATGGTCTCGTGGGAAATCAAATCTACGATGCAACTGAAAATTATCTTGGCTCGAAAATCTCTCCGTCTACTCAAAAGTTCAACGTAAGCATGCCCGAGAAAGAAACAAAGGTTTCCATTGCCATGGCAAGGAACCAAGAGATCGTCGATGTTTCCAATGGGATCCAATTCAAGTGGAGGCAAATCACTTTGGAAGTCGAGCCCAAAAGGCCCTCTTACCCGGGTCAACACTCGAACGCTGTGAAATCCGAGGTGCGATTCTTCGAACTCAAGTTTCACAAAAAGCACAAACAAGCCGTTTTCGATTCCTATTTTCCCTTCGTATTAGAAGAATCCAAAAAAGTGAAGCATGATAGGAAAACCTTGAAGATCCATACTTTGAATAACGAGCACACGCGTAGATACTCCGGATCAACCTACGCGTGGAACTCCATAACCCTCGATCACCCATCAACGTTCGAGACTTTAGCCATGGATTCGGAAGTGAAAAAAACTGTCATGGACGATCTTCAAAGGTTCGTGAGGAGAAAGGATTTGTACCGGAAAGTAGGAAAGGCTTGGAAACGCGGTTACTTGTTGTACGGCCCACCGGGTACGGGAAAGTCGAGCTTGATCGCTGCGATGGCGAATTACTTAAATTTCGATATATACGACTTGGAGCTAACGGATATTCATGATAATTCTGAGTTGAGGAGATTGTTGATCGCTACGGCGAATCGGTGTATACTTGTAGTTGAGGATATAGATTGCGGCCTTGAATTAGAAGAGAGGCAAGATGAGAAAATCGTCAAGATGTTGCAAACTAATCAAGTGAGACAAGCTCAAACTGTAAACATTGTTAAGCAACCCAGGCCAAATCAAGTAAGCTCCTTTTCTAGCTTACTTTTGATTGCTTATTTTTGTGTCCTAGTAAGTAATAAGAATATGATTCACCTCCGGATCATCATATATTAAAACTATAGCATCATTTATATATAGTTAGATCATGTATATTGATCCAAATTTTAAGGAAAAGATTCAATGGTAGAGCGAAGCAAGTAAGCCGCAATCCCCCTCTCCTGGATATTTTTGCAAATTATCCATGTAAAATTCAAAATTGCACAACAACTTCTCTACATGTCCTTGAACAAAAACTATCTAGCCCACAATACATACTACTTAGAATCATCAATGGGAGTGTACTTAAAGGCAAAAAAAGATTGTAAAATGACTAATTGACACAAAAAAAGTATCAAACAAGTCAATTGATATGATTTTTATTTAAATGACTGTGCACATAATAGGATCAAACATGTCATTTATTTAAAATATGAAAACAATTATTATTTCAATTCAAAATATTGTGACCAAGTAGAAATTTAGTACCATGAGTGCAGCTCGCCATGTACTTGTGAGAGAGGGGTGTAATTGTAAATAAATATAGGGACAGAAACTTGTGCAACAGCGACGCTTTGTTGGAGATTTTACGCCTGCGCCTTTGTAATTATTCTGCTGCCACGTCAGTGGATCGGATGACGTGTCCAGTGAAATTATGTAAAGTTAATATATATAAATTTTCGGTACAACAAATTTGTATTTTTACCATTACTCTTAGCAATAACAGTGTTATTTAACACCTGAGGATCGGCCTAATGGTCGAATGATCGGTACTTATAACTTCAGATATGAGGTGGGAAATTCGATTCACATATTTCGCACTTGGGGATACACCACTAGCTTGTTAGGCTGAAACCTGATCCGTATTGTAAATTATCGTAGGATGTAGAATAGTCAGACGGCGCAAGCCGACGGAAACTACCATTTTCAAAAAAAAATAAAAATAAAAATAATGGTGTTATTTATAATTATTGGGAATTTTGCTTTTAAAGGAAGATGAAAGATTTATTTATTAATAAATTTTATTAGTTTTAAGCATAATTAATGCAAAGAATAAGCGCCTTTTAAAAGCAAAAAATATCCAAGATGCGGCATCCATAAGAATAATAAAAAAATATATTATAAATATTTTCTTTACCAAACGCATCCCATAATAATGAAAAATATATATATAAAAATATTTTCTTTCCCGCACACTGACACCCAGGAAGAAAAGCAGAAAAAAACCTAAAACCTAAATAATATATATATATATATATATATATATCAATCATAGCCTGCGTGTATACAGTAGTAGGATAGGGATTTTTCACTCACTACAAAATGTCTTTTGGGATTGGGCAAATAAAAAAGTGAATTTATTTTTTAATGGGTACGGATGAAAGATTAAAATTATTTATAAATTTTTTATGCATTAGAAGAAATGTAATGACTTTGATATATAAAAAAATATAAAAATATAGCAGAAAAATATGTAAAATTTGTAAAACATTTTATCCGTTCATCCATCCTGTGTATATATATATATATATATATATATAAATTATAATTGAGGTGAGAGGGGATATCGAGGTCCCATGTGATGGAATCGGAGACGACGAAGAGGGAGGTGAAGCTAGAGAGAGAGAGCGAGCTCCGAATAGAGGTGGGCCCAGACTCCTATCTCCGGCTGCGGCTCGTCGACGGCTCGGCTGAGATTTTCGGCTCTGAAATCGCTCCTGACATCTCCCTTACCTTCCCTCAACGCCTCAAATTTGCGGTAACACCTTTGCTAATTTACTTCTACTTTTATCCAATTTTTTTTACCTTTTTTTTTTTTTAACAGCTTTTAGGTTAAGTTTTTGTTTTTGTTTTTTCTGATTAAATTTGAGATTTTGAGATTTAACTTGGTACTGGTTTGGTTGCAGTGTTGTAGCAAATAAGATAGTTCATTTCTAACTGGGAAAAAATAACACATCCAGCTTCGAAACAACAAATTATAAGCTAAGCAGCTGTTCAGGGTTTAAGCAAAAAAGTTGAAAAGCTGGACTTATAAGCGGCAACCAAACAAGCTCTTAATTGTTTGTTTGACTTTGCTTTTTTGGTTAAAATGTTGACTACATTTGGGTGTTCATCTTTAAAATGGAACTTATTTAATATTTTGACTTAAATAAATCGAAAGAATGCTTCCAACTTTTTCATTGTATGTAAAAGGCCTGCTTTTTTGCTTGAAAGGTGCAAGCAAACAAACCCTTGTTAGCTTGCAGCTTATAAGCTTTAGCATTTAATTTAAAAAAAAAAAACTAAACACATGCTAAACTTTTAAGTTGGACTTATTTGTTTCAATTTGTACGTAAGCTATTTTTTTTTGCTTAAAAATTGACCTTTTACCGTAGACAAAAAAAGCTAGGTTATTTGCTTAAATCCTTGTAACCAAAAATCTTTTATTTTCTTACTAGCAGGCTAGCAGCTTTTCTTCTTCACGAGGGCACTACCTGCGTCCCGCTTAACAAGGCCCTCTATCCTAAATTTAGGGAGTAAATTTTAGTGATGCGCACACTGGTTTATCTCATACTATTCAATTCCCTAAAACTTGCGGTGTTTGCTACAGTGTTTCCTTAAATTAGGGGACCACTGTTCATCGTCAGGATTTTTTTTTAAGTGTAGGGGGTCGACTCATTCTTTATATTCCAACTCTAATTTAGAGTTTGAGATGTGGGGATTGGAATTTAGGGATGGGAATAGATATTCTGATGGGAATGCCCTNNTTGAGACCTTATAAGTATAATATATGCGGTTGGTAAATTTTGACAAAAAAATACTTGGGGTTCAAATAGTGTAAAGTATATTCTTTTTTGCGGAAGGTATGTAATACGCTTTTCTGTCTCAAAAATATCAATGACTATACTTTTTGTTTAATGTTTTTGTTAAACTATCACCCAAATCTTACTCTCGGATTCAATCTTATTGGTGTTAGTTGTTGCTCTGCCTATTCAATGCAACCTTTCATCATTTCTCCTCTTCCTTTTAAACACAATTTTTAAAAAAGAATATTCTATATACTGTTAAACTACTCTCTATATTATATATTGTTCATAGTTTCATACCCTCCTCGGACCCCAAAATGCGAGAGCTTTGTGCATTACTCTGTATATATATATATACACACACTACTTTCTGTATTAATCTCGATGAACTAAGCTTCAACATTCTAATGGCTGTCCTCAGCATAGTATGCATATTTGATTGGTTGTTTCTTCTCAAAAGGTGTGATAAAGGTAAAAAAGGTGTAGGGCCCAGAAAACTGTGTTGTCCGACTGTCCGTCCATTGGTTTATCCAACCCCTGTTCGTCGGCGGGCAGCCGTTGGATTTATATATATATGTATATTTACTACTTTCTATATTAATCTCGATGAACTAAGCTTCAACATTCTAATGGCTGTCCTCAGCATAATGTGCATATTTGATTGGTTGTTGGTTATCCAAGGACTGCAGCACACCTGTTAGCTCTTCGTTTTTCTGGTTACAAAAGATAATTGTTAGACAAATCCGACAAACAACAGAATTTAGAGTCCTAGATCTTGAAAGCACTAATAGAAATTCTGTAACACGAAGTTTCTGGAAGATATATGATATATCCTATATCTTGGTATCCATTAATGTAAATTCTTCCGGAGTATATTTGTTAGCTTGATTCCGGCAGCCCAACAGAATGAATCAAGAATGGAGCCAGCGGATTAACATTTTAACTGAATGAATGCATGTCTACACACACACACACACACACACACACTCTCCTTTATCTCGGTGATCAGGGAGATGTAGATAGGGAGGTAGATGAAATATGGGGAGAGATTGGGTTTATGTAAATCATGATACATGTTTTTACTGGCTAGTTTTTTTTTATAGTTTGTACAACTTAGAAAAATTACAAAAAAAGGTTTCTACAACCTAGACTAGACATATTAGGAATTTTGAAAATAGTAAAAATGAAGGATGGACAAGTGTAAATTAGATAATCATGCGCCTTTTGGCAGTTTTTTTACGAGAACTGAATTTAATACATCTAAGAGATAGTCAGTTTAGGGTCAAGAATATGCCATTGGTTGGTAATTTGCGTACTTGCGTGTGGGTTATATGCCCTCATGTAATTGTTACTATTTTTTCTATTAGCATTTCCTTAATCATGGACACACCACGTACCGATTAGCACCCGTAATTGCTGCATTAGATGGTAATCTCTCTTCTTCAATGCAAATGATCTAAACGTTGTGATTTCCTGGGGTTCTTAAGTGGGGATTTTTGTGAACTATAAAAATGATGCACAATTCCATTTCAACTTAATCCGATCTTTGGATTCTATATCGTATGCGATTTATACTGTACACGTATGGAGACTAAAAACATTATAATCCATTCTTGAACACAAACTATTATATTTTTGCATCATATTTTCACTTTTTTGGTGAATATGTGTGAAGAATGGATCAGTCCACGTTCCCTCCCCTCAGTAACAGCATATCTGTATTACACATGCACCGATAGAAAGAATCACAATACAACAGTTTGCCTCTCATGCTTGTTTAATTAACCATGTTTCCCATCCAGGTTATAAAAATTAATCAGTGAAAGCCTACATGTGACATATTCTTGCATTATTTTTTAGGTGTTTACATGGTATGGCGCCACTATCGAAATGGATGGAGATACTGAAACTGAGTACACAGCTGTTAAGGTTTTTTTTTTTTTTTGTTGTTGAATATAAAGATTGAACATTTTGTCTCTGTCTTTTTTAAATCTTTAAATGATGTATGTGTTCTGTTTTTTGCAAATTTTTGCATTGTAGACTCCTATGATTAGCTACGTAAATGTACATGCTATCCTAGAAGGACGTAGAAGTCGTGCTAAGGCATCAGCTGATGAATCTGATTCCTCTCAGGTAGCACTTGGTTTAAATAGCTGAACAGAGAAATAGAGTGTGCCTGTTTCTTTCTAGTTTTGCGTCAATCTATTGATTTTTTTTTTTTGTGGTTCAGGGTCCCAGGGTAATTGTTGTGGGACCTACAGATTCTGGAAAAAGTACGTTGTCAAGGATGCTTCTTAGTTGGGCAGCTAAACAGGGCTGGAAACCTACTTACGTGGATCTAGATGTCGGGCAAGGGACCATTACCATGCCTGGGTGTATTGCTGCTACTCCGATCGAATTGCCATTTGACCCAGTCGAAGGAATCCCGCTTGAAATGCCACTTGTTTACTTCTATGGACACACACATCCTGGGTAATGATTTCTTCTTTGTAGAGTTTATGAATTTGATAAAGAAGGGTAGTCAAATTGAGTAAACTTATCTTGCACATACTGTTCATGGGAAAAGTATATAATTTCAAAGAGAAAAGATCATTAGAATTTATTGCAACTACCCTACTTGGCATCTCTGTTAGATCCCTTATTTCTATTCATTATGAGGCTAAAATTCTCATGCCATGAATTGTTGAGATTAATGCTATTAAGGTTGCCTTTTGATTAGTGGAGTTTGATTTCAGATTTAAATTTATTGTTTTAGTTGATATAATTATGCAGTAGTTTAAATTGTAAATTTTAAATCCAAAATTTAGTGCAACAAATCATACCAATGTTGATCTTTCTACGAGCAAAAAGAGAGGAGAATTGACGAAAAGAGGAGGGGAGGAAAAAAAGGGGGAAGGAGCGAGGGAGTGGGAGGGCAGAGAGGCACTAGGGGACAGAGACAAAAAGGGTCTAGAGTAGTGAGTACCAGTGCAATGAATATTGTGGAGGTTTGATTAATGGCTATTGTATTGGACGTACTTCACATTTTTAACTTTTAGTCATCATAAAGTTTTCCGGTGGATTTGCTTTGATTGCTCCGTTATAGTTGTTCTTTTTACCTATATTTTGTTGTTTACCAAAAGAAAAGAAGAAGGAAATCCTGGGTCTCATCAAAACCATACATCCAAATTCTAATTCTAGTTTTTTGTTACACCAATTGGCAATGGTGGCGTCGATCTAACATGGGTGTAATCTAATTGTTGGTGGCTGGTGCTTCTCAGTGTCATTGCAGATTTATACAAGATTTGTGTGAAGGAGCTCGCTCATGTTCTAGAGAATCAATTTGCCGATAATAGTGAGTCTCGAGCTGCTGGAATGGTAATCAACACCATGGGTTGGATAGAGGGTGTTGGTTACGAGGTAATTTTGCGCTGAGCCTGTATAATGGCCGATTATTGAATGTCCCAAATTTGTTGTGCTTGTTTCTGTAGTTGGATGTGTCTCTAATATTTTCCCATTTTTAATTTCCTGCAGTTGCTTCTCCATGCAATCAACATGTTTAATGCTAATGTTGTTCTTGTTTTAGGTCAGGTAAAAGCCTTTTCTTGTGGAGCATCTTGTGGAGCTTATTGCTTACCTTTTGAACGTAATGGTTTATATATATATATATATATATATAGTTTGTCTTTTTTTTCCTATTCACGATATTCTATTCTTGTCAAGAGATATGATTGTGTTTCCTTTTTAGGTTTTAAATCTGCGTACGGTATTCAGTTAGGATCATAGATACTTATAGTGGCTATGTTTGTTCATGATATAATCATATAAATTGGTATAGTAAGGATCTTTGTTCACTAATTAAAAGAGTCACAAGCTAGAGATTTCCTAGTTACCTTGAGCTTCAGCTATGGTGGTTTAACGAATTCGTCTCCTACTCTACTACTCGTTTGTCCCTTAAAAGTCGTTCCACCATTTATCTGTACATGACGACTGTCTTGATTTCTAGCATAACGATGTAGCAAATTTCATATGTAGTCAATCTAATTGTTTCCTGCGATAGATATCTTGGGCCCACGATGAGAAAATTTATGTAAACTATATATGCTAATTAAACAATGGACTCCATAATCATCTTTAATTACTTTGCTAGTGTTTCCCTTTAATGTCTTTTATTAAATTCACTTCACAGGAGAAACTCTACAGCATGCTCAAAGGCGTATTAAAAAACAAGCCTAATGTTGATGTTGTGAAGCTCCAGAAGTCAGGTGGTGTAGTATCCAGGAACCAGAAATTGCGCATGAAGGACCGGAGCTGCAAGATAAGGGTACGTAAATAGCTTGATTTCAACGCCACTACTTAATTTTTTGTGCCTTTTGAGCTATATAAGTTCAGGTGTTGCTTTTCTGTAGGAATACTTCTATGGCCCTGCAAATGATTTTTCCCCACATTCCAATGCCGCAAACTTCAGTGATATATCTGTCTATAAGATCGGAGGTGGACCCCAGGCGCCACGTTCTGCTCTGCCAATTGGTGCAGAGCCTACTGCAGATCCCACTAGATTAGTCCCCGTGAACATTAGTTCCGACTTGCTCCATTCAGTGCTTGCAGTTTCTTTTGCCAAAGAAAGTAATCAAATACTTTCAAGGTATGTCGATATCTTGTTCTTTGCACACTGGAATGCAATTGAAATTCAACTCATTAGTTTGGCTTCTATTTCTCTCTCGACAAAGGGATTGTTTTATTTAATGATCTACAAATATTTATTAGTTGCGATATTTTGTGTTCAGAACCTCATGACATTGACATTCTTTCTTCTAAATCCAACTCATATTCACCTGTTAATTGCTATCAAATTTGTTCAATTATTTGTATATGCTGCAACTCTCTTTTTCCTTCTCTCTGTTAGACATGCGCACGCGTTTGTATATATATATATATATGTTTATATGTAGATTTATGTTCCATTTTTCACTGCAGCAATGTTGCAGGATTCATCTGTATCACAGAAGTAGACATTCAAAGGTACGAACTTGAAACATTACCAAAGCATTAATCTGGTACATTGTTCCTTTTAAAATGTTTTTTTTTTGTTTTTCCTAACTGTAGTAGATTGTAATTTACAGGAATCAAATTACCTACCTTGCGCCATGTCCCGGGGAGCTTCCGAGTAAATTCCTTATTATGGGAAATTTGACATGGATATTAACCTGAACTCTCTCTCTCTCTCTCT
>MKEJ01037524.1:2331-12402 GCA_001753735.1 Embelia ribes
TTTAATTTGGATTGTGCAAACCTTAATGAACTGTTGTGGTGTCTGGTTCTTGCCTTTTATTTTGAACTACATCAATAAAAGAATGTCCAACCATTTAATTGCTTAGCATTGATTTTTACGAAGTTAGCCTCTGTCGGTAACCACAGAATATGAAGAATAGTTTTGGATATATCAATCATCAAAATAGAAATGTGTCTTTAGGTATATTGGAATGAGGGGGTATTGTCTTTTTTGTTAAGTCTTTTAAGTGTTGGTTTTGTATCGATTTAATAGGTCTCATAGTTTTTGGTCAAGATTGAAAACTATTTTGATGGTAAAACTAATATTTATTCTGTTTATAAATAAACATAATAAATGCGTGTTATACTACGATTACGCCACTTTGGATATGGATCTATATTTAGTTTATAATAATAATTTGACCAAAACTGCTCTTGAAAATGAAGATAGAAGAAACTAAAAATGGAAAGAGACACTTTTATCGGAGCATGATCTCTTTTAGAAATTTGCGACATTTTAAAGGATTTAATTAAATATAAAGGGCAAATGAAAGGGTTTTTTAGTCCCTTATTAGAATTACAAATTTTGTTGCATTTCTCAATTTTCCTCAACTTACTGTAGAATGATTTGTACCACATCCGATATATAAAAACCCAATGAGTCATTCTTGAGTTTGTCTCCACTGTTTTAATGAAAATTGAAAGAATAGCTTCACACTCGAAAAAAATATGACCTAAAAAGATTCAGCCGGAGAAATTGACCCCATAAATGATTTGAGTTATTTATGCAGATCGCTAGGTCACCATATTACTTTATGGAGGAAAATCACAATATTCCTTCCCCAAAAAACTCTCTGCCTTGAGACTTTTTTGATGTTTATGCCGATCGCTGGGTCGCCATATTTACACCGATCACTAGGTCACTATTTCGATGTTGTCACGTTCCCGCACCTCACGCGGTGAAGTGGTGAGATATCAATTTCGCTTTACATTTTCTGAGAGTTTAAATCTGTATTAAGTCTCATTGTTGGGCTTAAAGTTATTCGCCATTAGAGAATAACATCACATAAATTCTAAATTATAGTCCAATCAATATTTAACAACTTTATAATTACATGGCCCAAATCCGTTAAGTTTTATGCCCACCAGTTGCTGCCACTCATGTTACATATGTTGAAGTTAAAAATTGCTGTTAGGTTATTCAAATCCCTCCGTTTTAATGGTAGGTTTGGTGCAATAATTTATTGAAAGAAAATTTAAAAAGAAAAAAAAAACATTATACTTGAATTCATAATTTTTTATGAAGAGATTTTTCTTTCCGTCACATTTTCACATAAGGAATCTTTGCACCAAACGAAGGCTAAATCGAAAAAATATAATATATCGCCCCAATTTCAAATTCCATTCCGTGTACTATCACGTTGGTAGCCAAATGACAATAATAGTGCGATGAAACTCTCTTTTGGACCAATTGGTCAAGTGTTTAAATTTGTTCCACGTGATTATGTTTGTGTCTTTGTATTCCGATATGCTGTGGTGACGTGTTGTCCTACTATGAGTCAGTAATTATGGCTCAATATTGATAGTTCACAATGGCAAAGAAGCTTATGATAATGCGCAATGACATATTATAGCAAGAAAATTAAGTATACTTATTAATTGCTTTATGCAAAAAACAGCATTTCTTGTCATGACTGTCTAACTTGTAAATGAGTAACATGTTTAATTTAGGAACTTAACACCAATATGCTTGCCTATAAGCTATATGGCAATATTAGGACTGTTATTTCTGTACCCTTTCATTTTTACAATTAAATCATTGTCAGTCGACAACCATTTGGTGACAAAAAACAGGTCGGACCGACGAATTTTTTTAGCTTTAGGAGCAACAATTGATGCAAATGTTACAATATGGCCGCTTTAAGTATTATATACGCTATTACAAGCTAAAAGGATATGGTTAAAATAATCGATTCTGCATTGAGAGCATTATTTAGAAGACTAGTTTATGAGGATCGTCTAGTTATTCCAATATTTGCTGAGTAAAGATTAAACATAACGCTAAAGCATCATCGTTGATAACTGTGATTATTGTGTTCATTGACTCTAGATTAGACGGCGGGACAATTGCATTTATTATAGATCGATCTATAAGAATAAACATTTCATAATTAAGATATAACAGTTAGAATTGAACTAAAATTATTAATTATAATCATTGAAACTTATCTTTATAACATTAAAAACAATATAGTAACAGTTACAAAGAGGTTTAACTTGTCTTCTCTCCCACAGGTCAATATCTAAAATATAGTTATGCTGTGCTAATTTACTATATTAAGATCATCGACATAGAAAATATTATAAATAGTTATTAGATTCGAGTGCGTTGGCATAAAAAAAAATTAACAAATAAGCATACTATCTCAAAACTCTTTCGATAATTCTACTATGTACATCCCAAATTTCCGTGGGATTTGGAGAAGGATGTGTCGTAAGAAACGGGTTCAAACATATTTATCGTATTTTAATTCTTTTAAAATATACAAAAATAGTTGCTCTCATTTGACTTCTCCACAAAGCGTTGTCTAGTAATAATAGTCGCATTGTTATTGTCGACCAAGTTCTGGCAAGACAGAAACAGATGGAAAATAATACAAAAGAAATTGAATGCCTAATCAGCTAAATCTATTGCGCTCGTACTCATTGTTTCATATAATTTTTTTTTCAATCAAAGAAAAAAAAAAAAAAAAAAAAAAAAAAAAAAAAAAAAAAAAAATTAATGCAATTTGAAAGTGCACTGAAGTACAGAAAGAATCAATCTGACTAACCGATCCAACCTATTGATCAGGTCTCGTTTCCACGAACCGTACCAATACCAAGTTCGATTCCCTGTTTCTTTTAAGTATTATGATACAAATCTTAAATTATAATAGATTGTTGTTCGTTTGTATATTATTATTATTTGTATCATATTAATTTTATTTATTTTTATGAAATTATCTTTGATTATTTTTTATGTGATATTTTGTATTACTTATTTTTTTTCCCATTTATTTAAAACTTTATGAAAGATCGAATTTGGTAAGATTTATACTATGACAATCTTGTTACAAAAAATAAAAGTCTATTTAAGTTAATTTTATGCATATGAAAACTTTATTATAATAATATTTTTAAAAATTAATGTTGATTAGGATAAAAATTCAAAAATTCTATGAAAATATTTAGATTGGTAGCAATCAAATTATAAAAATATTTATTTCCTATATATATATATATATTTTAAATATAATTTTACAATTTTCTTTTATGATAAGTTATCTTATTGTTATGCACATATATATATGTATATCATGTGACTATGTGCAATTTTTAGTTATAATTTCTATTATGTTATTGTCGCGCCCCGAATTTCCATAAACCCGGGGTTGCGAATCTATTATCTTTTTAAAGAAAATGAAACAAAAAGTAACATAATTTTGAGGAAAGAGAATAAAATTGGGAATATACTTTTTTTTCGCTTTCTTCTACTTTACATTATACAATATACATTCATCCTTAATCAGAGTGCGATATCTACCATAAATAGCTTGCATATAATTTTTATATTAATTTATTGGTAAACACCATATTTACAACATCAATAAGCTACATGCTTCAACAAATAAAATCTTGTAATATCTCATAAGATTACAAGAGTATATTACATATTTGTTCTAACCTGAACAACTCAAAGACCGCAATAAGGTGCAATACAAAATATACAACTTATAATTCTTCAAATATTACAAATTCATAAACTTTAATAATATTATAACTTCTAATACTTCAACTACATTACACCTAGGCTAATAATAAATACATGAATGTGGCCGCTATCAAAATAAGATACATTATATTTTCAAAAGTATATACATCTATTAGAAGGTATCTCAATCATGCCTCTTGCTATCCTCCGCACCTACAATTTCATTGTTGTACACTATAGGAAAAGAAAAAAAAAAGCACAAATTAGTCTAGGCAATAATACGATACATGTGATGTTATGCGGTACCAAATATATAAATATGCCACATGTATGAACAAGTGTAATGTAATTTCAATGCAATGAATATGACTTCGACTTCGACTTCGACTTCTAGACTTTACTTCAAAATAAAATAAATTGAGACTAGTGTCTAAACTAATTTTCTTCAATGAGGTTCCTTCGTGAATCCTGGTCAAATCATCCCCTTCGTAGAATATTTACACGAATTTAGCCATGAGGTTCCTTCATAAACCCTTCATAAATCATTCCCTACGTTGAATATTTAAGGGAAATATGGTTGCCGACTTTCATGGCAGTACGTCGAGCCCTCTCTTTGCTTTCTTCAATTATTTCATGAAATTTTGACACTTCTCCCGAAAAGAAATGAAAAATGACTCAATCCTCCATAAATGTCATGTGACTTCCTTCAAAATATTTTCATTTTTAAAACTTCAAATTTAACTTCATAAACTTCTAAAAAATTTTGAAAACTTCATATACTTCGTTACTTCATAAATTAGTGAAATTTCATCCTCACTAATTAAAATTGAGTCTCACTCATTCGTAAATACTTACATTTTTTTCCCTTCTTTATTTCTTTTGAAAATTTCACTTTCAAATTGCCAATAAATCAAATTCAACTTTATGCATGCTAAAAATATCATTTGTTTTAATTCATGCATATGCCACTTCGATGAATGAAATGCCAACTCATATGACTAAATAATTCATACAAATTCAAACTTCATTTCATACTTCATATAATAAACTTCAAGCTATTAGTCATATATCTCTATTTTTCTTCATGAACCCTACTTTGTACTTCATACATTTACTTCAAACTACTAACTCATTCGTCTCTATTTTACTTCATGCCATACTTCATACTATACTTCATATACTTTAACTCCAAATAACTACCATTCATCTTCATACATTTACTTCAAGCAACTAACTCATTCGTCTCTATTTTACTTTATACCATACTTCATACTATACTTTATATACTTTAACTCCAAACAACTACCATTCATCTTCAAATAGCTTAATACAACTACAATTCAACTTCATACGACTTCAATTAATTTTATACGACTTCAATTAACTACATACAACTTCAATTAACTGCAAACAACTTCAATTAACTTTATACGACTTCAAACTCTAACTTCATAAAATTTACACGTAAGGTATATACCTTAACTCGCGCGTATTATTCTATAGACTACTCGTATCTATGATGGTTTTAATTAACTTCTAAGAGCTAATCTTTGAAAATTCCCAATTTCTCATTCTTCTTCCCTCTTGGATATGATCTATCAAATGTGTTCGAATCACCTCGAGCCTACATTTAAATATGGTCTACATATCATAAAGATGAAAATAATCAACTTTAATTTCACGTGCCAACTAAGCACGAAGACCTAGGTATGGTGATCGAACAAAAGAGAGTTTATGACTTACCTCAAAATGAGCCCTATGTCAAGAGGAGGGAGAATCTATCATTGGATGTGAGATTGGGTCTTGAGAGCTAGATAAAATGAGCCTTTAAACTCCTAGGGTTTCATGGCTCTCTCCCTTCTCTCTTTCCTCTGTGTATTATGAGTAAAAATAAGTTCTCCATTGCCTAAAGTCTGGTTTTAAGCCTTTTGTTCTATCCCTATCATGCCATTTGAACGACATGATCTTACCGTTTGAACGACTCTGTCATTTGTAAGGCACCTAGACACCATTCGAACGACTCCTCATGATTGACTATCCTTCAGTTCAGACCTTAGACAAATGCTCTAATCATCTCCAAACTTCACCATTCGACTTCAAATTTCATTCCATTCATGCTAATCACTTGAAATATATATCCTAGAGTCAAAATAAAATACTTCCACATTCGTACTAATTCTCATAAAGCCTTAGTACCTCGTTTTACATCAATAACTATACTAAACTTCAAATTCGCTATATGTTCTAAATTACCATAACATCTCTTCTTATTTCTATACTTCTATAATCTCATAACAACTTCATATACTTCCTTTGGTAATTCTTTTATACTTCGCATATACTTCATGCACTTCGTACTCATTCTTCAATACTTCATGCACTTCCGTCTACCATAATGCAATAATAATATTATATACTTCTATAATATTATTTTAAATGCAAAAAAAAATATCTGAAATTCTAGGATGTTACAGTTAAGTTGATATGCATGTTTATAATTTTAATAATTTCTTTATTATTTTAAAATCTAATTTAATTGGGCATGTGTCATTTAATTAAGATAAAAAATATCGCGATTAGAATGAATATAATTACAGGAAACAATTTTTATAGATGCTAGAGTATAGCCCGTATGATGCAAGGGTTGTTGTATTATGTTTTTTTTTATATAAATTATTTTTGATAATTATTTTTTCTCATGACATCTTGCATTTCTTTTTCTTTTAATTATTTATAACTTTATAAAAAATCGGATTCAGTAGGATTCATACTATTATAACATTTTTACAAAAAATTAATGTATATTTTTATAATTTTAAGTATATGAAAATCTTATTATGATCATGTTGATTAGGATAATATTGAAAAATTTTAATTTCTAAAAATATTATGATTTTTAAATATAAATTTGATAATTTCTATTATGATAAGTGATCGAATTATTATGCTTGAAGATGCGCGTAATTTTATAAGAATTTTATTTTCAATAATTTATATTTTTGTAAATTAATATATACGAATATACTATGATAATATTTTATAAAAAAATTAATTTGATATATTTTAAAAAAAAAATCACACTTTCTCCCCCCTCTCTCTCACACACCCACTGCCTACTCCCTTTCCCTCTATCCTCTTTGCGCAAAAGTGATTCAATAACAGAATTATTAAATCTTCCAAAATTTTTAATATTTTGGTCAAGATTTTGGATGAAGATAAACTTGCTCTGTTTTGACAACAAAAATTTTAATAAGTTTAGTTGGATACTTATTTATTTTTAATTTAATTAATTAATTAATTTTTATTTTTATTTTTATTATTTTAATAAATTTCTACGCGCATCCCATCCCGAAGTGTCTTAATAGTGACTAATTTGGTCCTTTTTGCTTGTATTTTGTCAGAATTTTTTATTCACGTGATATGCCATGCGAGGAACACGTTTTACAAGCTAGGTATAGAATTTTGTAGGACAATATTAATTCTATTTTTGGCCGAGGTATTACAATTATATTTTATAGTGAGGACGAGGATGCGTTTCTACAATTAAGTTTCACAAACAATGTGATATAACCTTTATTAGCGAGTGAATGAAAAAAATTATCCAAAAAAAATAAAAAAATTGAGTGAATGAATAGTGGATAAGTCACTACGTTATACTGCAACTATTAAAAATTATGTGGTACGACCTTATTTTCTAGTGAACAATTAGATCGTTACCTTATGCTATAACTACTAAAGAATAATGATCTACAATATTATTTGTGAGTGAGCAATTACGGAATTTATTGTCGATGTAATATACTTTAATTACTAAATTATTACGTGGTACGACCTTATGTGTAGGTGAGGAATCCGTGACCACCATGTACCGTAACAAATAAAAGTTCACATACAACATTATTAGCAAGTGAGAAAATAGGGCACATGTTTTGCAACTAATTGTTGCATTATCATCGTATAATGTTAGAGAAAAAAACTCAACTTTCTTTGTTTCATATATTAAAAGGCAACATTTAAAACTTGTCCCGCATGTACAAAATAAACGCTTTGGTTGATGAATGTAGACCCACTTTTTTGTCTTCAAAATTAATGAAAATTAAATATGCAAAAGACATACATTGATTTTGATACATATACAAATACTCCATGTTTCACCCAAATTAGCTTTGGTCCCTTCAAATGTATGTTATCCCCAAATAAATTAATTCATATGGCTTATTTTTATTTATAAAACATGTAGAAAAATATATCACTTTACTTACCAGTTACAAGTTATCTTAAAATTACAACCAAGTAGTTGTTACTAATCATATTAACCTAAAAATTATTACCATCTATCGTATGTGTCGATAAATTTCAATTTGACTGCTTTATTTCGACACATATAAAAACCACAAATTGACACTGCGTCTATAGAATAAGAATGAATTGTGTATCGGCGATGATTTTGCAGCATTTCTCGTCGTATAATTGAGCAAACTCCTAATACCACCTATAGAATTACAATTATTTTTTGGTAATTCTAGTACTTACGTTTCACATCTTTCATCTAGCTCGTAGACTTACTTAAAATATTTCCGAGAGAAGAATATATTCAAATGAAATAACATGTATCCAAGTGGTTGAGTATGTATCCATATAGAAAATATGCCCTAAAACTACGAGAAAATAAATTTGAAAACTTCAAAAAAAAAAAATAAAGACATAATATATTACGGCTTTTCCTTTGTAGATTAAACACGTAGATTTCTTGTTGTTCGATGATTGATAAATTTCTCAAAGATTAGTAATGTGATCCGATTCAAGCGCTATCAATTCGAATAGAACTGAACACATTGCTCTCGTGAAATGGTAAAATTGGGCTACTGGTCTATCAATTCAATTCTATTATTTCTGGATTGGATGCTAGGTGCATTGACTTTTTTCCTTATTAAAGCTAACAAATTTGTGCTCAATCTTTCGATCAACCAGGGGAAGGATTTGAATACTGGCAACTGCGGAATTAACGTGCAAACTTGTGAGCCTAAAAGTACTTGGGAGAGGATTGATAATTACTCGAGTATCGAAATATGGTTTACGTTATAATGATTTCAGAGTTAGTACTCTTTTTACATGATTTTCTATGCATTAATACAATTTTGATAGTAAGAGAACTTACACGAGTGTTTTTCACTTAATTTCTATGTCTAGCCTTTTAGAAACTCATTTATTTTACTAAAAACTCGCATTTTATAAATTGCCCACAACAATCATTTTAAAAAATTTGTTCAAAGTTAGGATAGTTACATATTTTATAATAAAATATGAAAAAATATTTTCTTCAATCTCAACAATGTTAGAAATTTTAATTTTTTAATAAAGAAATTGTGAATAATAAATTTTTCCATTGAAAAATTTACTGTATCTTTTTTGAAAATTTTTCTAGAAGCTTATAAAAATAAAAATACTATTGTGATATATTTTTATTCTTTGATTTCTGAATCAAAAGGAGAGAAATGTAAGACTACTCTTCCAATACTTGTATTTTACCAATTACTATTCCAAGAATACATCTTAAAGGCACCATTGCCTCCAATTTTAATGAAAACAAAAATCATACTACTATTTTCGTAAAATATTCTCCGTTGTTCTCTTCATTTTTTTTCTTTTATTTATTTATTTATTTTTGGAACCATTACACTTAGATAATTATTAAAGGAAAAAAATTAAATAGAGGGGAGTACAATTCATTTTGAATAAAAAAAACCCTCCAAAAATCAGATTATTGACTTTGCCTCCAAACAAACTTTCCTTCCCTATAAGAAAGCAAACGATGACAGAGAGTTCATAAATTATTGCGTAATTTATTTTTATTTTTTTAAATAATAATTAATAGTTTAATAAAATAAAAAATTCAAATTTATTCTTATTTTATATTAAAAATATAAATTTGATATTTTTTTAATTTAAATATTAAATTATTATAATTTAAACTTTTAAAAAAAATTATATTGTGCAGTAATTTATGAACATAAAAAGTATAATTTTTTTTTTTATTTTGCAAATGTCTTTGTCAAGGAATAAATCTCAAGAGTACATATGACTCCAATTTTAAGAAAGGTAAAATTAATTATTTTCATGAAAAATACTATCGTTCCCTCTATTTTTGATGTAGGACGTAGCTCGGCTACGAAGAACAATAAAAATAAAAGACGTAGCTCGGCTACGAAGAACAATAAAATAAAATAAAATAATAAATCTCAATTTTTATTCATCAATCAATCTGCTAGAAAACAATTAAAGAGATCCTATATATAGGTCTCAAGAGAATCATTTAATATT
>MKEJ01037540.1:0-23891 GCA_001753735.1 Embelia ribes
AATTTTAATATATTTCATTTGAAAACAGGTCAAACAAGGATAATGATACAAACAAGGTTACCCATATTATTATTTATTGTTCTATTATTTGTTCTAAGATTTTGAACATTTGATGTTAGACGTTTCACGTTTGGAAATAACATAGCACACATTTTATTTAAATTAAAAAGGACACGTTTCTCATTTACCTTTTTCTTTTATGGCAATAAATTTGTTTTAGGCTTTTAGAGAAATGGACTTTGCCATATAAATATAAAATATATAAATATAAAATTTATGAAGATGACTGAATCTATATAAAAAAATTACTATAAGTTTAATATTAAAATTATAAATAAATATCTTACATAAAAAATTTTGACCCAAAAAAATTATAAAAATAACTATAACATACTAAATCCATCCTGGATTTTCAATGAATGAGAATAACGATCTCTATCTCTAAAATTTAGAAAACAAGCTAAAATCAAGCCGCCTTTGTATCCATTCAAAAATTCTAAATTTGGGGAGGAGAGATACAGTCCCTCCTTAAAAAAGAGAACAACTGTGCAAGCTTCAATAAATTAAAATATTTGTTTAGTGAATATTAAAAATATATAAATTTGATCATGTAATTTATATTTCCATCAACAAGTAGTGGAAATAATTATTGTAGAAAAACAATATGATAAAATATATCAAAATATATTTAAATAATATAAGCAAGTTTAAAATGTAGTAAATCAAACTATATTTTAAAAAAGGACCAAAATCTAAAGTGGAAAATAAAAAAAATGAAAAATAAAAACAATACATTCAAAAAAATTGGACAGATTTAAAATTTTAATATATTTCATTTGAAAACAAGTCAAACAAGAATAATAATACAAATACCCACCAAAAATTCTCCAACAAAATTACCATAAAGTAACGTGAGATTGGTTACCCACGTTATTATTTATTGTTCTATTATTTGTTCTAAGATTTTAAACATTTGATATTAGACGTTTCAAGTTTGGAAATAACAAAGCACACATTTTTTTTAGATTAAAAAGGACACGTTTTTCATTTATCATTTTTTTTTTTGGCAATTAATTTATTTTAGGTTTTTCAATGAATGAGAATTTAACTTTTTACTACATGGGCTAAGTTTTTCCTCGTTACCATCTTTTGTGAGGGTAACCCAACGTTTTACTTGACAAATAATTTAATTAATTTCAATTTTAAATTTTGAATTGAAGATAAATTAAAATGACCAAGTTTTTCATATTAGTTTTTTTATTTGGCTTTACCCCTAATCATTAAAAAGATCAATTTATGTCCTAAAATAAAAATGATCAATTATTTTTTAACATTTCAATTTTAAAAGTATGCCACTATTGTAATCTAATAGTAGTACTATAAAGTATCAAATTATGGCGAATTACTCTATTGGTCCTTTAATAAGACACCAAAACTCCTGAATATTAGAAAAAAGATCATTTTGCTTAGGGTGTTCAATCGGTTTAATCGAACCAAAATTGAATCGATTAGTATTGAACCGAACAAACCGAATAAATTTTTTTTGAACCAAAACCGAACCGAATACTAGTACAAATTGAACTGACACCAAACCGAAAACTGAACAAACCGAAAATATTTAATTACAAAAATCGAACCCTAACCATTTTTAGAATTTTAGAACCGAACCGAATCAATGCCCATCCGAGGTGTTCAACCGGTTCCAAACCGAATCGGTTAGTATTGAACCGAACAAACCGGACTATTTTTTCTTGAACCAATCCCGAACCGAATACTAATACAAACTAAACCGAAAAAACAAAAAACTAAAAAACATGATGACTTATTGCAAAATAATAATAGTAAAAAAAATCTCAAATATATGGTGCCCGTTTACAAAAAACTTATTATAGATGGTAGTATTTGCATTTTACTCTATTCCAAACCTATTTGCCATTGTGGAAATGAAATGTACCCTATCCACAAAGAAAGAAACAATGTTTATTTGTACCCTACATATATATATATATGTGTGTGTGTGTGTGTGTGGATATAATCTAGATTACAATATTATAGGACAAAGACCGACAACTAAGCATTAAGAATTCCAAGCTAAAGGCTCCAAATTGCTCATAATGGTACAATCATAGTCCGTCGTCCCATCAAAATAATATCCGAAAAAATCAAGATCGCTAACACTCCATCCGTAAACCGAGTCAAACAGCGTCAGCTCGATGCTGCTTGACTTGGGCGATTCATTATCGAGACTCGGCAACTTGATTATCTCAGCCAGCTCCTCCTCAGACGAGGCCGTCTCTGCCACATCATCACATGTCGAGCTGCTGAGCCCAGTGCTGACTGGGTTCGGGTGGTCTGGGAGATCATGACGTGGAAAGGTGTGATTAGATAATTCCGACTCCGCCGCATCATCATAGGGTGAGACATTGAGCCCAGTACTAACTACTGGGCTCATCAAATGGTCCATGGCCGCGGCCAGAACTGCCGCGGCCTGAACATCTTTCGGAGAGAGGGAAGCAGGACGGGGAAGTGACGCAGCAAGGTGAGGGAAGTTGAGGACTGCCGAATCCCCCTTGATGGTGAGGGAGGCCGAGTCATGGGCCAGAGCCGCCATCTCGGGGTTTGCGAACGTTCCCAGCCAAATGCGCGTCTTCTTGCGAGGTTGTCGGATCTCGGAGACCCATTTTCCCCAACTCCTCATTCGGACCCCTCTATACACCGGGTGCTTGAGTGATGTGTCTCTAGGTCTTTTCTTACGGCTCACCGAGTTGGGTTCTGACTGAGTCGACCCCGTCCACGATGCTGAATCAGAAGGGCTTGCCATTGTAAAGTTTAAGAATTGATCGTCACATAGAAATTGGAATAGACATATACATATATAGAGAGAGAGAGAGAAAGAGAGAGAGCGTTGTGGTATGGATAGTGTGAAGGCTTTGAAGTATAAATGGGAGATTGAGACGCTAAAGAGACAAAAGAAGAAGTAGCTGTTGGGAGAGAGAGAGGGAGAGAGAGAGAGAGAGAGAGAGAGAGGGATGGTAATACGCGCCCTTTTACATTGACGCTTCAACTACCATTCTACAAAAGCTTACATTTTCCCTATTAATATGTGAGATTCTTTACACTATCGATAGTTTCCGTTTTCAATTTCACTTTTGTTCCCCATCTCATTATCACTTTCATGCTTTTTTACTGTCCCCTTTTTACTAATAGTGTGATCTGCTATGCACGTTTTCAACATTTAATATTATGTCAAGTGAAAATTCTAAAATAAAATAAAAAAACTAGATCTACTATATTGACATTTTTTTTTATTTAATTTAATATTTTTCTCCAACAAAAATTAAAGGGACTTTGTCCCCACGAAGTTTCTAACAATTTCAGAATAACCCCTGGGACTTTTGATATTGCAATTTACCACCTCAGGTTTATATATCTTTTGCACTTTACCCCAAAGTTTTCAGGGCAAAATGATGGTCAACTTAGCTATCACAAATAAAAGACATGATATCTAAGATACCCCTAAGTCAATAACATTGTCTAATATACCCTCCAATATTATTTGCAATAACTAATATACCCTTAGCATTTTTTTTTTATACCTAGTATAACAACAATATTGCAATAAACTTTCAAATTGCTTTCTAGCTTCTAAGAGTACGTGCACGTATCAATCACAATTGTTGGTATGTTTTTACTCTTCGAAATGGATTTATCTTTTCAAATTAACACACACATATATCTATATAAATAATAATAAAATTATGAAAGAAAAATACTGCTTTTTATGTGCTTGATCATTTTATAAGTGTTATTGACCAATAAAAAATTCTTTATATATATATAACAACAAAAAAAAAAAAAAAAAAGAGGAAGGCAAAAACTATAGGACATAAAAGTTAAATATGTGATTCAACATAACCTAATGTTTGCTTTCAATGACGAGAAAGAAATATTTGTGGTAGTAAAATTAATTTTTATATTTTTCAGCCTGTTTCTTTTTTTTTTTTTTTTATAATCAATCTTAGCCGTATATATTGTAGGGCAAGATTATTTGTTTTTTAACCTATCAATATGTCAATTTTTATAATTAGTTAATAATAAAATCATTGAAGAGAGAGCGAGAGAGAGGGGTACTACTGTAAATTTAAGTGTAAGTAAAACTTTATTTCAAACGAGGGGTGAAGTGTAATATCCAAAACCTCATTGGGTATTATGAATGTTTCAGAAACAACATAGGGGTAAGTATAATTTCCCTGAATAAAAGTACGTACTTTTGTACCAAAATATTTAATTTAATTATGGAAGTGAACAACTCCTTCTTTTCCAACGTCCACGTCAACAATTTATTTTGGGCTTGTTTGGCGACCAAGATAAGTAATTTTTTTTTAGTAAAAATATGTGTTTAGTGCAACCAACAAGAAGTACACTTATTTATATTTTGAGTCATAAAAGTAAAAATTTTGATATTTTTATCAAAAAGTATAATTTTCTCACAATTTAATCTATTACTATTTACTTTTCATTACTCCCAATGCAAAAATGTATATTTTTTTTTCAATTTCAACCAAATGTACCAATTATATTTATAAGTATTTCTTAAAAGTATATTTTTTTATCCTCAGCAAAAAAAAATATTTTTGTACATATAAGATGCAACTAAACGAACCCATTGTCCAATTTATTTACCAATTATAAGAAGAGAAAATGAAAATAGAAAAATAAAAATAAAAATAAGCCCTTCACATTTGTCCCTTTCATTCAACCGTTTTCGGACAGATTTCTTTTTATTATTAAGGATGACTTGGTCACATTTTTGGTAGTCATAATACTATAGTTTTTTTTAGCATAGATATGTGTATATTCTTTTCAAATGTCATCATCTCATATTATAATATTTATTATAGAACTGAAAAGGGTGCATGCTGCAGTATTTTTACTTTTCCTTCATATAACTTATGAGAATTACGTCTTCATTTTTCATTCCACACGCAAAAACATTACCAAGAGTGTGATGCTTCCTTAGTATTTATGCTACTCAACTTATAATTAGGCACATTTGTGCTAGATATTTTCTTTTTATTGATAATGAAGGTGAGGGGAAGAGATCTTAGTGTTTGGGCATGTCTAGATATTTATGGGAATTTACAATGATACTTATAGATTATTAAATCAAATCAAGACGAATCGACGGAAGAAATATTAAAACCCTAGATGTTCTTTGTATTAAGTAATCGATATTTACCAACTCGGTCAATCTTGTCTTCTTTGCACTAGATATATTTACTTGCTAGAAAATAAATCGAGGACTATTAGTTAAAGTTTATAAATATTTTAAATACATATCTCAATCTAGATTAGGACTATTAGTTAAAGTTTATAAATATTTTAAATACATATCTCAATCTAGATTAACAGTCATTTTAAATTGGATCTAATGATTCCTGATTTAAATGATTATTTATAATATCACAGCCTTTAGATCTATTTTAAAAAAATTTCTGTGAGCATTTTAAAAAATATCTTATGGTAAAAAGAGGACGGAATTAGAAATTACAAAGGGATGATGTTGAATACAAATAAAATATTATATAGGGCTAAAAAAATATCATGAGACATTCTAAAATTATATAAAAAGATTTTTATATCGATAATTAAATATTTAATAGATTTTTTAAAATTATGAAACATTGCACTATACCCCTTATCAAACTTTTAATTCTGTTAAGGACTAGTGAGAAGGTACTTGAGGGGATCCAATAATTCTTGGATTTGAGTCCCCTCTTTTTAATAATAATAATAAAAAAAAAAGACCAAGACATGAGTTACAGTGAACTCAAACAATAAACTAATATGAACCATAAGCAAAATTGACCAACCTCATTTTCACCATTTTTTTTTAAAGTAATGCACAGTTACAGTGCTTGCTTTAGCAAAGAGTATAGAACTGTCTCTTGGCCATAGGTATACATTCCCTCCTACATTAATATGGCAATATATAACTGGCTTTAAGTAAATAAAAAGATTAATGGAGATCTTCCTTTATAATTTTGCAAGCATTATGGTTCGTTTAGTTGCAGATTTTAAGTAAATAAATTAATTTTTTCTGTCCAAAAAAGCTCAATTTAAAGCTGAGTAACCAAATTCAGTCCAACTCTTAAGGGAAGAAAAAAATTTGATCTCAAAAGTTGCAGCCAAACAAACCCTACGCGAGATCTTATAAGTAACCATAACTTAACAAATCATAGTCCATAAGAACCAAATTAAGACAATTAATAGCACTACCAAAAAAAGGGGGAAAACTAAGAATTCATGTCCTTGCAACCAATACAAATATAAACATGTTTATTTTCCTTGATTTTGATATTATTCCTATCTTCTTGTCTGTGGTATGGAGTTTTTCTATATATTTTCCATAAATTGAATTTTCATTTCTATTGCTAACTTAGGGATATACGTACCATAACAATATTTTCCCGAATATAGGAACTCATATCATTGTCTCCGTAATGTTATAAACCGTCCGTACGCTACTTGGAAATTACACATCAAAATTAAGAACATCTTTTTACTAGGATTCTACACGTGTAAAATACATTGTAGAAATGAAATACGGTCTAAATACTACATAGATTTTACGGATTTATTAAAAGAACAAGTCGTATTTGATATTTGTCCATCAAATGCTAACACACAACGTTTTTTTTTTTTTTTTTTTAACAAAAACACTTATAAAACAATTATCAATATTATACAGAAAAACATACCTTGGATATCATTACTTATGTAATAAGGCACTTTTAAATTTATACACCAGGCTAATAATTTTTCTTTTTGGGGGGCTAAATAATGTCCCTTAATACACCGTACATGCATCTTTAGTTGCAGGCCCACAGCTCATGGAACGAAATAAGGGAGCTCAACTTCATAGTTTAAGGGCTACCAATAATTTTTGGGCCATTATGTGATTACATAACAAGGGATATACATGGGTTCTACAAAGCACTCATGGCTTTCAGTCCTGTAGAAACTTTTTTTTCGTTTGATAAAAAAAAAAAAACTCAATAGATGAGATTAGAATATTCGAAATTTAAGTACTTTAATCTTAAATGCTGGTTTTTAATCCGACACTGGGAGAATCGAGTTTGTTGCTTACACAAGTCTCTTTATGCCTTAAGCAGGCTTATAGACAGTGGTATGCCAAGCTTTTTTGTACTTATTACTGCTAGATATCGTTAGTCTGCTTCTGACCATTCATTATTTACCCGTATATCTGGTTATTTGTTTACTGCTGTACTTGTATATTTTGATGACATCATGGTTGCAAGTAATACTCTTGCTAAGCAGTTTCTTGCAGCCCGATTTAGTATTAAGGATTTAAAATCATTGAAATATTTATTGGGTTTAGAGGTAGCTCGTTCTTCATCTGGTGTTTTTATTTCACAGCGGAAGTATGCTTTGGATATTTTATCTGATACTAGTCAGTTAGGTGCTCGACCTGCTTCTTTCTTTATGGAGTGGAACTTATGCCTTAGGCCAGATGATGGTGTTCCTCTTGCTGATCTGAGTGCTTATTGTCATCTTATTGGTCGTATACTTTATTTGACTATTACACAGCCTGATATTGCATTTTTTGTCAACTATCTTAGTCAATTTATGCAGGATCCTCGCGATGTCCGGCTTCAGCATACTTATCTTGTTCTTCGTTATGTCAAGGTTCCCCTGACCATGGTTTGTTTTATGTTTTGAGTAACTCTTTGGAGTTGGCTACTTATGTGGATTTCTATTGGGCGAGCTTCCCTAACACTCGGAAGTCTACTAATGGCTATTTTATTGTTTTAGGTTATGACCCTGTTTCTTGGAAATCCAAGAAGCAAGATGTTTCGTACTCGTACGCAAAAGTAGAATATCGTGTCATCGCTTCTGCTACTTGTGAGTTGGTTTGGTTGGCTGTATTATAACGTAATTTTCGTATTTCTATTATTTGACCGATTCGTTTATTTTGTGATAATAAGTCTACGATTCATATTACTTATCATCCGGTATTTTACGAGCGTGCCAAATATATGGAGATTGATTGCTATTTGTTTCGTGAGCGGATATGGTCTAGTTTGATTCTTCCGTTGCATACTTCTCCTTATTCTCAACTTGCTAATGTTTTTACCAAGCCACTTGGTTGTGATCTTCATTAGTCTTTTTCTCGCAAGTTAGGCATTACGGATCTTTATGTTCAAACTTGAGGGATAGTGTTAGAATTTCATATTTATTGTATTAGTTGTTTTATTTTTTATTACATAGTAGTCCTTGTACAATCATATATATAAATTACATCATGTATCATATTATGATTGATTGAGTGAAATAATATAATTGTTTTTCCCAATGTTTTATCTTTATTAACATGGTATCAAACCCTTTAGGCCTCGCTTAAATAAACAAACTCTCTTCTCTCCATACAATGGTCCCTCATTCTAAGCGTTCATCTCCTTGTTTATCAACTAAATCAAATCACCTACATCCCAAGAAAACAAAAAAAATTGAAACTCGTGATAATCGTTTTCCATCTCCCTACAATCACCAAAAATATTTGTTTGATATTCGAATTCGACCTCTTGTTCCAAGCTATTCTCTTAGACGTTATCTCTTCAACATAATCCCAAAATCTTACTCAAAGATAGATTAGGCTTTCAAGGTTTATTTAACCTTACACGCATGGGTAAGCAAATCTATCCGGAACTTGTTCGAGAATTCTATGCAAACTTGAAAATCGATCATGAGGATGATAAACCTTATGCCAAAAGATCAAGAGTAAAGAGAATAGACATTAATCTTACTGTAAAAGATCTTGAAACTTCATTCGAAATTAAAGGTGAAGCATCCAATAAAATAATACGACTAGTACAATAAATATGAAACTCTAACAATAATATGTTTTGACATAATTTAAATATTAGATAGTGTCGGATCTATATTGATCCAAAGGTTGTAACATTTGGAACTGATCTAGCCGTACACAAGTGTAAATCTAACGATTTCAATTATACGTGTCAAAAATTGATCCAAGACAGTTTCCCTTGAACGTATAAAAGATTGTACTCGTGAAAAAGGAATTTGACATGCTTCCGAAAAGGCATAAAATAATTTCATGCGACACATAAGAACGAGTCAATAGAAACAAGGTTTCAGTCTTTGAGGATGGTCTCATCTTTCCATTTGTGTTGCCCTTGTCCTCTAAAAAAAATGAAAATAAGAGCATAAACTTTTGGGGAAAAACTATCAACGTGGGTTAGCGAGTCAAACTTAGCTGAGTTTTTCAGCTTTATCTCGGGCCTTTTACTAGAACGAGCTTCAAAGTTAAACTCTAACCCGGAAAGAGTTCGAGCAGAACTATTAATGAGCAACTCACAAGGTACTCCCGAGCATAGTATAGAAGTACGAAACAGGATGAAACGTGTTTTAGGCCTTTTAATTTCTCAAATGAGAGATTTAAGTAACAAATAGAGAGCTCGTACCGAAGTCTTAATGAGTACCGAGTCCAACTCGCAATAAAGCTGCCAACGCGAAACAATCACCAGATTGTCGGTCACCATTGCTAACATTTTTGCAACACGATATTCACGAGACATATTGTAGATCTTTCGAATTTTCTAAAAGGACGCTTCTTACAGATCTTGAAATCGACCTTAGGAAAAACCACATAAGGCCCTTTTCACTCTGAACGATCACGTACACTACAATATTAGCTGTATCTTCAATAGTCGTACGATGGGCAACTCCCAAGGGCCTTATTAATTGAATTATAAGCCTTATTTGAAATGTGCTGATATGGAGATGGCATGTCAGCTATATATTTATTATCATAATTGCGTCATGTAAGATTTTTCCAAAAATTGATTTTGGTAGTGTTTAAAGTTTTAATTTGAATTTTTACAGGTTAGGATCATGTACGTAATCATTGTGACTTGTGGGTTACGGATACGTCCAATTGGAAACACCTCTCTGGAAACAGTCCAACATCCCGTAATGCAAAAGTTTTGTGTATGCTAAAGCTTCTCCCCGCTTGCTAGGATAAAATCACTTTTCACCAAATTTCTTGTCTCTTTGTTGGGAACAGCGAGGAAAACCACTTCACTAGCACAACTCCAACTCTTCAAATTTCATAAAAGTTACAATTTCGTCACTACAAAACACCCTCCTCATCTATCATATGTTTCGATTCGTCCCCTTTTTTTTTTACAAATACCCAAATTACCTTTATGTATTAATTTAATCAATTAAAAATAATTTTTAAATATTAAATGACCGAATTAACCCTTCTCATTCCTGCTCATCCTCTCCCAAATCACTCAACTCTCTCTCAATTCAAACATTTCAACATTTTTTCCAAAATTATTTACTCATTTAGAATCTCAATAAATTGATATACATATATTTATAATTGTTTCGTAAATCTATTGTTATGATCATACTATATTATTATCTATCAATAAAATTTCAATAGAAAACCTACATATAGAACGATATCAATGTATGTACATAAATTTTTTTTTACGTATACTAAAATTATTTTAAATATTAATTTTTAAAAAAGTAATATTATTATAATTTTTTTTGACAAACATGCTAGTATATAATATTATATTTTCATTCAATAAGTAATATATTTTGGCATGAGATTTTATATAAAATCAAATAAATATGTTTTATTATTTACACAATCAATTTTCCATTCAAATTCAATTAAGTGCATAGAGAAACTTGTAAATAAATATGAGAGGAAATTTTGAATAAAAATGAATAATTCATTACATTCAAAATTAAACTAATAATCCAATAAAGAAACAAAAAAGAGGACAATTGAAAGGTGAATGGAAAGTGACAAGGAGAAGTGGCGTTTAGAGGTGAAGAGAGCGGCAGGGGTAATTGGGAATTAAATATTTATAAGATAATTTTAATTAATAAAAATTTTACAAAAAGACAATTCAGACATTTATCAAATAAATAATAGGGCTAACTGAAACACAACAAATGGTAGGTACGCAGGGGACGAGGGAGGGTTTGTTTTGGTGTTTTAAAGTGAAATTTACCCAATAATTATTCAATTCCGCAATGAATTGACCAAATTTAGCTACAAGTTCAAGACCAAACGCACGTTGGCGAAGCAATGCTATTGCGTAAAACATAACCTTGGACACTTCGATTCACAGGCACTCGGAAATTGATAATAACAATACAAGCTTAGAAAATTTTAACTTCTCAAGCGCAAACAACATTAACGGAAACTCTGGATACAAAACCTCAAAACATAATTAATTGAACCATTTTGTCTCCAGTTTTCTAGAGCCTCAAACATATCAAGTCCATTTTTACAATTCTGGAAAGGAAAACTCTATCAAATTTACCCAATAGTTTATGAAAGGAATTTCGACTTCAGGAAGCCCAGCTGGAAACATTATTGTATGTAACCTTCACAAGTGAAGAAAATAAGAAGAAAATTCTCTTTAATCGCCTTTTTTGAAAAGTAAGTAGCCAGAAGAGAGCGTATCCATTGAACCATGGGGACCAAAAAACTCACACCACCCTTTTTGGATCTCGAGCTGCGGCCAAATGATCCTACAAAGATTTTACCGATTATTAACTGATGCAAATCAAAGAATTATTTTTCTATATTCCGTAACATTATGCATACAAAAGTACAAAACCCATCACAAATGGCTTGGAAACATCAATCGAAGCACTAAATCATTTTGCAAGTATAGTATTAAGATACAGGATGAACGCATTGTTCATTCTGTCAAATAATAAGCATTAGCAAAAGATTTTAACATTGAGAACGTGAGAACTGAGAAGTGGATACATATCTGAATGCATTTTGTACATGGTTTTAGTTTTCCAAATACCAACAACGAAACCAAATGCTTTAACTAGGAAATAGAGGGAGATATTGAATGGACGATATCGACATGATTCCAGAATAGAAAATGATATATAAGCAAAAGGAGAAAGACAATGTAGAATATGCATACAGAATGTTATGGCACGCATTTATTTGCTAACTAGGAGAGAAAACACTCTTTATTGTCTCTCAATTGAGTGATAATCACACGGGACTGAGCACAAGTAAAATTCCTAATTACCATGTGATGTGAGTGACCGATGTGGCATATCCAAGCCACATGTTTTTTAATTAGAAATCTCAAACTTAAATATTCCGGCTTCTGTTTAAAAAAGGAATTCAGGCCTTGCTAGCGCATCATCCGTCTTCATTACCGATATCCAATTGCATTTCCAGATTTTATATGCTACCACAATTTGAATATAATTTTCTTAACAAAGCAACCATATATGAATGCAAGGAGTTAAAAAAAGGTACTAGAACCCAAACTTACGGATATAAAATCAAATGCTTTGGTGTCCTCTTTCTTTGAACTGTTCATCAAAGGAGGAGGAGTTTGATTTGGTAAAGTAGGGTTGAAAATATCAGGAAGAGGAGAAGAAGATTGCCCTCCTATATTTCCCGCAGAAAAATCAGCACCAGAACTCTGTGATTGCAGGTTCCCCATCTGCTGAAAGTTGGACATTGCTGCTAAGAGCTGCTGCTGCTGCTGAGCCAAAAGACTACTCATAGCCTCATAATTAAGTGGCTGAGAAGCAAAAGCGGGATTGAACATAATGCCAGGTGGCATGTTATAAGCCATCGGACCCAAAGGAAACATACCATTTCCATTGACCCCTGTTGGTTGAGGACCAAGCATCCCATTCAAAACATTGTTCGGGACCTGCTGACTAGGATTCACAGTGGACCCTGAGAAGATGTCTTCAGAAAATGCTGTGGATGAGTTCCCGTTTTGTGCAATAGTTGAGGAGCCTTCGTCGATAGACAAACCAGCCATTACATCATTAACATCTTGCTTATTTTTACTCTGTTGCGGAACTTCAGAATTGGACCCGAAGATATCAAATAGTTCAGGCCCATTTCCATTTGCTGCAAAAGGGACCGCATTTGGTTTAGGTTGATCAACACTCAATCCAGAAAAAATATCAGCACTATGTTCCTGGTTTTCGTTTGTGTGAAATGATACATCAGCAAATGGATCACCGTCGTTTTTATGCTCAGATGGACTAGGGCCAATGTCCAAACCGTCACTAAATAAATCATCAATAATAGGGCGACTAGATGTCTTAGCGTTCACAATGGGCTCAGTGTTCTGAGATTTAGCACAATCTTCAGTGAGATTGAAATCTTCAGGACCACTGGTGTCTATTAAGTCAGGCATCTGAAAAGGGGCTTTATCGGCCTTTATTGGCTTTTCTAGATGACTAGTTCTGCTCACATTCTGTTCTCCTACCAGAAGGTTTAATACCTGCACATTAGAGAAAACATTCTTATTCAAACAATGTATTCCCTCCACATTAAAATTTTCAAGTACGAGCATACAAGGATTTCCAAGCCACCAAAAAAGGGAAAGAAAAAGTTACAGCGCTACAACGCTAGATGTTAACAGAACTGCTGGCATAGAAAGGAACAGAACAAATGACCAGTAAAATTTCTCTATGAAATAGTTATGGACTCTTTTGGTTTGTTATTATACATCGACTGAAAAGCATGATACTGATTAGAATCCTACAACAATGTCACTCATCTTTCTACTAGCTTAGCATGAAGCACCTAGCCAAAAAATAGTCTCACCTTCATTGACTTTTCTCGCAGGGAAGCTTGGGGAGACTCGGTACATTTTACAATAACTTCTTTATTTTCAATGAAATATGATTCCATTATAAAGAACTGCTCCACATCTTTTTTCCTCAAAATTGCCTCAAGAACACAAACAGCTTTCATCCGGACCTGAAAAGATATATTATGCACCAAAAGAAAAAGAATATCAGAATTCACAGTCAAAGGTAATACCGAGACATCAAAAGTGCAGACGTGTCAAGTACTTAATCGGCATTGGATTAGCAGATCTCAACAGAAGCCTTACAATTTCAACTCGATGGTCATGTTTAATTGTATTTGTTCCTTTCTAATTTGGGTTTTTCTAGATACTTATATCATTTGATATAACTAACATGTAATCATGTCCTTTTCCTTTTTCAATAAGTCATATCCCCATCCTGTCTGCAAGCTATGCGATCATATATGCAAACTTATGTTTATATCGAACCAAACCAGTATGGGATATTGAAAGCATGCCTGCCACAAAGGAGAGAGAAGTTTTGATTCGAGGGCGTGGCATAAGGGCAATGCGTCCAATTTTGTTGCTTCCGTGAGGAAAACTTGTAGTGCCTCTCTCGTAGGCTGTAAACGGACCCCACCCGATGTTACAATAGTCTCTAATAACCTCTCCTCACGAGTCTTGCTCTCTGCATAACTAGAACTCGAGTCCCCATTTGTTTCTTCTATCTGGTTATTCCCCCAAGGTCCACTACTAGCATTCTTTGAGAACCGTGAAGAGCTCTGTGCTTCGCTATGATAGTCATTTCGTTCATATCTATCTGCAATCTCGTTTTCAGTAGTCAATGACCTCCTAAGGTTCGGGCTTCTGTAGGTCCCAATGTCATTCTTTTTCATAGACGGAGATTGCGTAAAACTACTCAGTCCTTGCTTTATTGTGGCACTGCCAATACCAACCACTTCGCTCAGAAAAGATTTTGGAACTTCAGGTACCATTTCGAAATTAGTATTCCCAAAACCTTCGATTCGTCTGTTAAGATCTTCTGAAGGTGCCGGTTTGTTATCATCCAAAGAGAATATAATAGCTATAGTTTCGTTTGCTGTGTCTCTAACAGCTTTGTTGAGAGAATCTCCCTTTAAAGGGTCTAACTGGCCCTTGTAATGAGACAACTGCCGTATAGCCACTGAATGTCTTTGCATCTCTCTCCTGAATTCCACACCGGACTTCCCCACCACATACTTGATTAGCCTTAACGCCTGCAATACAAAATGCAAGATCACCAGAATTTAAAAAGTTTATATTCCCAAAATAGTTTAATTCTCTCAGTTTTTTTCCCCTATCAATCAGCTCGACAACAAACTATAAACAGAATCTATTCAATATTTTAGTTATTGGTGAAATAAATCATATAATTGAAATGATGGTTTGATAGCCGTAGCTTTCAAGCCCAAAAAGAACTAGCTTTTCTCAAACTAATGAAAAAGTTACATCGGTTTGGCTTAAAACTTCAGCTTCTTCAAGTCAAAAAGCCAAAAAGCTTAGCTTAACACTCTCCACAACCAAATGCATGCCGGCATAAAAAGCAAAAATGCTCGAGATTAAAGCAATACGGCCTTCTGTTTTATCGAGGACTGAATGGTGCTTGCTTTATTGGTGGATTGATTTACCCCCAAATATGTGACCAAATCCTAATTAGTCCAACCTTCAAATTTTTCGGAAAATTACCTACAAGTACAAAAGTTAAGACCAGGGTCCAAAACAAAATCTCCCCTACAACATACTCTAACTGAAAACACAAGTGTTGTCCATTGGGGGGCTAATTTGATCAGATTTAGCAAAATAGGATCAAGTGAACAAATTTTGGGTAATGATATATGACAGAAAACATGTGCAAAAGGTGCGCAAACACTTGCATGGATACACATAGTCAGAGAAGGAACTATGAGTTTGCTAGGTTTGAAAACATCCACCCGGTATCTTATCTTTTAGTGATATTTTTAATACAGATTTAGCGCCCTCAAAAAAAAAAAAAAAGAGGACCATTTTCTATACGGCATTCAGCACCGCCCACATCCTAACCCGAGGTCCGCACCTGCATTTAGCGAATTTATCTTTCCCATCTTTCCTTTAAAGTAGGATTACCGCACAGGATCTAAGGCGTAGATGTTTGTACAGTTCCGTACATAATTGCCGGAACGAAAATCATTTTCCATAAATTTGACAAACTCATCATACCCCCCATACCCCACAATTCGGGAGCTTCATACACTGGGCCTTCCATGCATAAACAGATTAAAAAACTAGAAGCAACCCAAATCTAAAACACAAACCCAATAAATTCCAATGCGAGATCATCACAAATTAGTACAAGAGAGTAATCAATCAGGTACCTTTTGTTTGACGATGGGGCTCTTGTGTTCGAGCCGCTTGAGTACGAACCCAGAGAGCTCCTTGACGATGCTGACGTGGGACGATCGGAGGAGGTCGCTGATCTCCTCCAGCTTGTAGACCGGCGTGACCTTGTCCTCGTCTGACGTGGCACCGTCTATCATCCGAGATCTCCAGTACGATTCCACCGCTCTCCTGCTCGAATCCATCGCTCAATCCTCAGATCCAACAAAATAATATTACAAACGAGGAATTGAACAATTTAGGGTTCTTCGCGAGAGAGAGAGAGAGAGAGAGAGAGGTTTCTTTGTTTGAGTGGGGTATAGATAGTATGACAACTTTGAGAGGACGTGTGGTTCAGGTTAAGAGCAGGGGAACCCAACGCGCACGTTAGCGCGAGGATGAGGTGGCGCACCCCACCGAAGACCCTTCGCTTGATTTATTATTTGGGCATTTTAATTTAATAGGTGTGGGCCAGTTTAGTTGGGCTTATTCTTGGCCCTTAAACACGCTGTGATTGACCGAGAAGAAATTTCAGATTTGAAAATATTTTCTATGAAGAAAACAAATGCAATTTGATTTGTAACTTGAACATAAAAAAGTGAACTCTCCCCTCGTGTAGGTAGAGTATTTTTATACTCTGTGTGTCCATAGTAATATAAGAGTCGTAATATATGCACATGTATCGTTCTTTCAAGCTCCCCGGGAGATAAAAGAACGAACTTGATACTACGTCGAAGAATATTCAAAACAAAAATGAGAAGAAAACATTGATAGTGAATCCTCTCTTTCTCAACTGTTCAATGGCTTTCATTAGGTTACAAGGAAACGAGTTAATGAACTTTTGACGCCAGGAACAACTTCTTGTCTACCATTGGGACAAAAGTTCATCTACCAGTTTAGACAAAGCTAACAAGAACAATTTTTGTTTCGTATTTTATTTTTCGGCACTTGGGGAAGGGATATTTTTGGCGCTACCTCAAACGACAACATCAGAAGCTAGTTATTTCTTAACTAATTTTTGAGTAATGCGCTATCATATCAGGGAAAAATAAATATTTGATGAGGTAAAGGCAATCTGGGTGCACACTACATTTAGCTGATTGCACTAGCAGCAGTCACGTCATCGGATTCATCAACAATCATCTCATTCCTAAAAAGAATTCTGAGGTATGGAAGAACTTTTGGAAGCACAGGAAGGTCTGCTAGGTTAACACTCATCAAATCGAAGGCGATGCAGGTCTTATGCATGTGAGTTTCATCGAAAACTGGGATTTTCGGATATCTCTGGCTAAAATGAGTGAGGATAATGCGGTAAACTCCAGCAGAGTTCCCAACATCAATGGCTTCTTTTGTCGTGCTGTGGTTTCTTGCTATAGCCTCGTCTACCAACCCATCTTCAAATGTTGCCTGCAAGAATGGGAAAAAAAAAATCACAATAAGCAGGCTTATTATGCTTTGTGTAACTAGAACTCACAGATTCTATTCAACCGATGTAAATGCAAAAATGCATGGGTCATTGCATGCAAGGAATACAGGAAGACAGCAAAACTTCTTCCAAAACATGAATTTTCCGAATCTGGAGAAATAAAAAGATAAAGAAGAAAAAAGAAGACCAGGTCTACTTAATAACCTTTTCATCGCCTATATATAACATAAAATAATGCTAATCAGCTAATTCACATATTCCATTTTATACTTTTTTTATCTGTCATTTTCTTGCAACTTTCCATCTGGACATAAAAGCTTATTAATGCATTCTCTCGTGCAGGAGAGAGACAACACACAAAATTACGTTTATTATTCTATTTAAAAAAATATGGATAGTAATACTGCAGTGGTATTAGAACAGTTCTCTTCCATAATGAGGACCATTTTGTTTGACATGGATGGATGAAAAGCTAAAATTTTTCCCGGGAGTTACTTCTAAAAGTTATGCATGTATAGCACAATATCTTAAAACAATTAATAAGGAAAAGAGCCGAAATGCACAAAGCCATGTGAGTACTAACCTCATGTATCAGAACTGTAGCTCCTTGAGAAGCCTTAATTATCTCTGGGCAGGGTCGGCTATCGCCAGAGTATACAACTTTCCATCCTGATATACTTTCCCCAACAACATTGATTCTATTTGCAGCCTTGATGAGAACGCCATAAGCATTTGGACAATGCACCACTGGAAAACTTACCAAAGCTTCCAATCCAGCATCTTTTAACACATTCTTTAGCTTTTTTATCACAGGAAAAACCACGCTGTTGTTAGCAGGACTGTTCCAATAGCTCTGCATGCGGACCCCTTTGGAAAATAAAGTGGAATCAATGTCTTGATTTTTCTCATGGCTAGATAGGCTTTCAGTTGATTGGCTGTTATTTGATTCAAAAGTCTCCCATGATGATTCTGTGGTGTGTTTGCAGTCTAGATACTCCATATCTAGATCTTCGAGTATTTGGTAAGCGTCTAAAAATCTCTTGAGCTGCCTTGGACCAATAACAAGTAAAGGTTCGTGTGGCACTTCCTTTAATAGATTGCAACGAAGAGCAAGTATTCTTGCTAGACCGGTGTGGTGATCTGCATGAATATGGGAAATCCATATGCACCTTAAACCTCTCACAGCATCATCTGCACCCTCACCACCAAACCTGTTTTTGAGAAACATGTAAAAGATAAATATAGATGTTAAGGATGAGTGTGCATTTAGGAATGGAAAGAAAACTCAGGTTGAAGTACTCAAGAATAGCTATTGACATCAATTGGACAACTTAATGCACAACTTGTATTTCTTTTCTTTAAGGTGATTATCCATTTTCATTGGATATGCGGAAAGGAACTTGGACTATTGTAAGAAACCAAAGCAGAAGCTTCTGAAAGCTATAGGTTATATGAAGGATATGCTTTTGGGGAAGTGAAATGCAAAAGTAACCAAAATATTTAGATACTGATTAACAGATGGAAGGATTTGAGTTGATACAATGATCAGCAACTACCTTAATTCTGATCAGGACAGAGATAGTAATGCATCTCAGAACATTTAGGGGCAGTGGCTTATCGTCCAGATTTACCAGTGGAACCAAGAGTGCACCCAGATTTCATATCTGAGCTCTCAAGAAGCTATCGGAGATGTTATCATTACTACCCGACACTACCACCCTATTAAAGATGGTGGACAATCGGGCAGCTGACAATTAGTAACTTGTTGGCAGTTATATTCAATTTCTAGCAGTTTTAAAGTGTTGGTATCTATATGCTAACCGTTATGTTTATTCTCAGCTTTTTATGCAATAACAAACACCTATTCAAGGTTTTCCTTGGATTATTTGAGCAGATTAATTAATCAAGGATTGATACCAATCAAATTCCAGATGTGCTAACTTTCCCAAATGGAATCTTAAGACAGTCATGGGAAGCTACAAGATAAAATCCATTTTAAAGTAGAAGCTATGATTACCTTCTCTTCAGCTGACCTAGGGTCCCTTCACCACAATCTAAGAGCAAGCTTCCTTTAGAGAAAAGATTGATGAAGATAGAAGTAACATTTCGGTACTTTGACGGTTGAGATGAGCCAGTGCCCAAAAGGACAATTTCCATATCTTCTCTTGATATATCTTTCAAACAACTGGGAAGAACATTCTCATTCAGCCATGGCTCTTCAATCATGACAGCCTTGTTCAGAAAGCTAGTTGTGTCCTCTTTTATGCATTCCCCTGCACTCCAGAACTGGTTAACTTGTTTGGCAGCATCAACGATCTCAGGAATCTCTGAAAGCAAGTCATCAATTATATCTGATTGAGAATTTAAACTCGGTACACCAGACCTATCAATCCCAAGACGAGCATAAGGACGCAGCTGGAACTGATAAAAGAACACATCAAGCATTAGGTAGAAATAAACAGCAAGATACATAACAAAAAAAAAACCATGGTATCGCCTTTTAAATAGAATGACATAGCACGATATAGGGGGTAATAGTTACATCATGTCATGTCATCCTCTTCCCTTGCTTCTCTCTTCTGATTTGTGTTTATGTTCTCCATGTTATAATTCAAAGGTACCATTGCACTACATATACTATATTCTAACATAAAATCTTAAAGACGTAACATCTCTTTCTGGCCATCCTATTTGGAATGTGATTTATATCTTTGTAATGAAATCGTCTAAAATAAAAGCAATGTTCTGAATATTTAAGTGTGTATAATATCATGTATTTGTCTGGATAATAGATCAATTGGCATTCTATGTATGGGTATTCATTCAAGTTAATATCAGAAAAGCTCTAAAAAATGAGAAGACTGGCTAAATTAACAATGTTATTCGGTCAACTACTTCACCAGATAATCTTGTGTACCTTTAGAAGATTTTCGGCAGAGATACTTTCACAAAGTTTTGAATCGGTCTGCAAGGAAGAATTAAATTCATTGGTAGTAAAAAAAGTAACATTTAGGAACAGCCAACAAGTAATAAGAATAAGTTAATTTCGAAAGGAAGATATCTTCCACAAACAAACCTCAATCAATGTCTGAAACCCAGGTGTTGAACCATTTAGGTGCGGAAGAGACCAAAATCCTGAAGCAGGAAAAAACTGAGGACACAGATAATTTAGTCGAGCAGCAATTCTTGCACTAGATTTCAATATCGGTATCTCCACATTTTTCCTGCATATATTACGAGTTAACTACCATATACTTAAGAACAACGGTTTCATCATTACAGAAATATGGTTTTCGATACATCTGAAGTAGAAGAGACTCACATTTCATGCCCAGCCATAATATGTTGGGCCATGCTAAATCTTTCCATCCACTTGCGATAATCAGGAGTTTTTATTACATATGATGGACTCAAATGAATAATACAAGTCACAGTTTTGGAAGTCTCCTCCACTTGGTTGTTTGCCGTACCTCCATAATAATTACTAAGAGATTCTAAAGACAATAACTCTTGCAAATGAAACAATGTTGGGCAGTCGACAATAAATACTATGGGACCCGGAATAGAGGGCTCCATTACATCGCCTGGATGAACCTACACAAAAAATTAAGACATTTAGCACTCGTCTAGTTGTATACTTGTAAGAATGCACTAGGCATCGAGAAAAAATTTCAGGTCGTAAAATAATAATTGTGAGATTGTAATTTCAATTGTTACTTCATTCTAGGAGAGTATCAACCTAATTATCTACTATTCAATGTTCCAAACACAATTAACAGTAAGAGGTAGTTTTAGCACTTACCATCCTTTTGACCACAAAGCCAAATACACCTTAAGTATACGTTTTCTTGATTTATTTGCTATAACAAACTTGAATCAAGACAACTTACAAGTTAAACTATTTGTAGCCGATTATTCAAAAAAGCAAGACTAACAAAAACTTACTCCCAATGCTTTTGTTATTTAGTTCAGCAAATAAGTGAGTTTTATTCGAGAACACCAAATAACTCCATACTCTCATAAGCACAGCCTAGAAGCATCCTCTTATCATTATCAACGGAGGAGCAATTTTCTAGTCGAAAGTTTCTATCAGACCATCCCTCAGAATAAAAAGAACATTTATGGAAACATTTAAACCCACCATGATGTCTTGACGATCTGACTTCACTGAGTTCCCCAATTGTAGTTCACGATATTTCGGGCCAGGTCGTAGTCCGAGAGCAGCAGCCTTTTTTGGATCAAATGTGCCCTTGATTTCAGGCAGCTCACATACATAGACAACCGATATATCACCAGGCTTCGGACAGACTTCAAGTTCATTATTTTGACATTGTCGTAAAACAGGTTCCAAATTTTGATTTCTTTTGTCTCCAACATCCATGTCCATCACAGAGGGGGTTTTCGGCTTGTACATATTTGGTTGGAGGAGAATAGCAGATACTTTCACCACTTCATCATCAATGAGGACAATAGGTTCACTAAACTTTGTGGGATTGGACAAGGAAATCCCATCAGGGCGAGGTGATGCTCCAAAGCTATGCGTGTGAACCATGGCAGCCTTTGGAATGAAGGACCTCATTGCATCAATTAAATAATTGATATCCGAGGGACCCCATACATTGACCTTCAAACAAGTATCAATCATATAAGACAATAATCATATAATATTTCATCAGATTAGACTTATTTGAGGGAAAGAAACATTGTTAGCTAAAACAGTTCGTCCTCACAGACATTCCTTCGTCTCCCATGCCAGCCAATGTCAACAGAAGACCTGAAAGTTCAGTAAACAGAATTTTAATTTTCTTGGATTTTCATTTAGGATAGTTTTCAGACTGAATAAGTAGACCATTGTTTCATGTTAATTCCATCTGACCATCTTCCGAAACAGTGGAAACCAATGAAAAAAACTTTCTTCAGGTTTCTCAAATTAGGGAGCTTTTTGGATAGTTCTCCAAAACCTGTTTTGAGAACAATCTGTGCAATGTGTTTTCTGCAGTGTTTATATTTCTCAAAACCAAAAACAGTACATGGTTTCCAAGAACTCTAACAACAAGTAATTCTCAAACAGTTAAAGGGACTGCTGCAAGTGCAATCTAAAATTAAATTTGACAACACAAACCTGGAAGTCCACCTGCAGTTTCTGAGCACACACGAGAGAGAAATATGTGATCAATCTAAAAACGAAACATTATCAGTTCCAGTCCGATTCAGAAGACCAACAGCATGGTTAAAAGTAAAGTACCAGCATAATATGAAGCCGCCCCAGACAGGGCAAAAAGTACAAAGGTAGAAAATACATCATACCTTTGATAGCTTTATCTTATGCTCCGTGCAGAATCGCTGCAATCCCTGAGACGAGAAATGGGGTATGTGTTTATGCACATAGGAGCAATAATTCTATACATGCATATATAAATTATTTCAAAGATACAAATCTGTAAAAATGTGGAAGCATTTTTTACTGTTTTAGAAGACATAGAAACTTAAAAAAGGTAGCTGTAGTCTATAGGACTTGATATATAACTCCCACAATGGTCCAATTTACAAAAATTGCCAACGAAAAGAACAATGTCACAAACACAAAACTAATACCAACGTGCTGTTGGTAGTTCCATATTTTCATTCCCTTTTTTCTCTCTCATTGTCACATGAAAAGACTGGAACTAATGCGCACAACATCCTTTTGCCGTCATTTTGATTGACTTCTAAAAATAATTTACGGAACCAAGTACGCTTAATAGTTTCTACAACCATCTGGCAAATAAAATGCAAAAAACTTAAATAAATAAATCTCTAATTGCATGATTCTCTTTGTGCATATAATTATAAACTCATAGCCAGATAGGTCGAGAATTATAAAAGTAGCATACACATCCAATTAGTGAACGTAATTTCTCTCCGTTACTAAATAGAAGTACTTACTTCTCCGGCATTAAAGATAAATCGCTGCTTCTCAAAGAAAAGTAGAACTGCTGGCGATGTATCCTGAGTATCCATTCCTGTCCCCATAATCTGCAAATCACAACCGCCAAAACATGGAAAATATTCTAATAGAAAACATCTTAATCATTAGTGTTAAAACCATCAAACTGAAACAAACAGCTTCATAGTTTGTTAACATCCACAATGGTAAACCAAAGCATTTCATAACAAAGGATAGTAAGCAAATACCATCCAATACCACATGAAGGATCAGACCTTCCGCATATGACCTCCTCTCAAACCCAAATTTCATTGGAAGCTTGTTAAGGAATAAATATCTTTCATAAGGTAATAGAATTTCATACGACGGAGATTATGGGTATTAAATTTTAGGGACTGGAAGTGGATAATCTGGTGGGAATGCCCTAATCTCTATCGGTCAAACTCTAAATTAGAGACTGAGATTTGGAGAATGTCCG